>RJWJ010019202.1:0-30592 GCA_004363605.1 Indri indri | reverse complement strand
GCGAGACCCCGTCTCTACCAAAAATAGAAAGAAATTAATCGGACAGCTAAAAATGTATATAGAAAAAATTAGCCGGGCATGGTGGCGCATGCCTGTAGCCCCAGCTACTCGGGAGGCTGAGACAGTAGGATTGCTCGAGCCCAGGAGTTTGAGGTTGCTGTGAGCTAGGCTGACGCCACGGCACTCTAGCCCAGGCAAGAGAGTGAGACTCTGTCTCAAAAAAAAAAAAAAAAAAAAAGAAGGGTTATAAGAAGGCCCTAGACTCTTAGGGGGTTACCTTCTATTATTGAATAGCTGTCATTCTTATTGGGAATAACCAGTTTAACAGCAGTAAAGGCATTTTTGGAAAAGGGAAACAAATACCGTATGATCCGGCAATTCTAGTCCCAAGGTATACATCCAAAAGACTTGAGAGCAGGGTCTCGAACAGTTATTTGTACATCAGTGTTCGTAGTAGCATTATTCACAATAGCCAAAAGGTGGAAACAGCCAAGTGTCCATGAATAAACAAATGGATAGATAAAATGTGATATATACATACGGTAGAATATTATTCAGCCATAAAAAGGAATGAAATTCTGATATTTGCTGCAACATGGATGGATCTTGAAAACATGGTGTAAGTGAAATAACCAGACACAGAAGGACAAATGCTGTATGTTCCACTTATATGGGCACCTAGAATAGGCAAATTCATGGGGACAGAAGTAGAATAGAGGTGACCAGGAGCTGGGGGAGGGGGAATGGGGAATTATTGTTTCATAGGTACAGAGTTTATGTTGAGGTTGATGAAAATGTTTTGGGTATAGATAGTGGTGATGGTTATACGACATTGCCAGTGTATTTAATGAGACTGAATTGAATGCAGACAAATGGTTAAAATGGCAAATATTATGGTATGTATATTTTACCACAGTAAAAAGGAAGGGAAACAAATATAATTCCACTCTTCTAACCCAACTGAATTCCTTTTCTCTGTGTCCAGTCATACATTTTGTTTGCACCGTTATAATTGTTATGCAAATAACTTTATTTTGCATTTGAACTTTTTTTTTTTTTACTTTGTGTATACCCTAACTTCCCCCCATATTTCGCAGGGTCTTCATGTTTTTAGTGGATGCAGAATGTTCCATCATGCAGCCAGATCACAGTTTCCACAGCCCTTCCCTTTTTTATGGCATATTTAGGTTATTTCTAGTTTTTTTTATATTTATAGACAAAGGTTGCCTTTCATGATCTTTTGTGTATGGAATCCTTTTGACGTTAGGAATCTGCAGGTAGGGGAAGAAGGCTCTCCAAGCTGCCTCCTTTTAAGGAGAACCCACTGAAAAATTTTTAAATTAATTGTGGAGTAGATTGTACACACATGGTACTTTTAAGATGGGAAGGGTTTTACAGTGAAAGCGTTTCCTTTTCTTGTCCTCCAGCCACCCAGTTCCTCTCCCTGGAGGTGACCTTGGTTGCCAGGTAAAGAAAGATGGGTTTTGAAAGCAACGGCAGAAAAGAGGCCGTGCTTCCATTGTTACTTCCGGGCCCGATGCAAGCACTTACGGCACAGGTGGCTGAGGGTGCAGGGGCGAGGTGGCCAGAGGATAGGATAGGCTCCTGTGGGGACCCCACTTCTGACTCCCGGTTTCGAGGGTGGAGGGCACGTGTGTTTTCTTCCCTTCCTCACCCGACCTTAAATGCTACAATTTGGTAAATGTCAGCTCTCCATTTCAGTTTTCCTTTTCAGTGTGCCCGGCTATGTCACCGGAAGGTGTTTTCTTTTGAGTGAGTCATCTAAAAAAAAAACAAAACCTTTTTATCGAGGTACAATATACATACCCCAAACCACATAGACCCTCAGTGCACAGTTGGATGTATTTTCACAAACTGAACACATCTGGTTACCCGCACCCAGATCAAGAAACTGAACATGATTTTGGCTCCAGACGACCCCTTGAGGGAGTCATTTTTATGACAAAGGCAAAGGACCAGAGAAACTGGTTAAGATGAACCGGCAGGTTCATCTATGTCACGGAAGAGCCAAAATTCCTAAAAGAACCGAGTGTGTGCATTTCTCACCTCAGTTTTGGAATTTTCCTTTTCTGATTGCATTTGAGAGTTTGATGGCAAAACAGCAAGTTCTCTTGACAGACACTTGGAGATGAAGCTGGACACCATGGGGATCACTAACAGGTCTGATTTGCCTTCATTTCCTCTGGCCAGCCCCCAGTGCAGTGTTCGACATCCGTGCTGTCCACGTCACCGCCACCGAGATGCAGCTGCAGTGGGAGAGCGCAGACAGCGCTTCCGAGTACGTCTACCACGTGGTCCTGCAGTCCGAGCACGGCTCTAACCGCACGGACACGTCTCACAAAGCGCTCACTCTGCAGGGCCTGATCCCGGGCACATTATACAACATTACAATCTCTCCTGAGGTGGACCATGTCTGGGGGAACGGCAGCTCCATTGCGCAGTACACACGTGAGTCCCTTAGGACGCCCTCTTAGGGGAGGGTCCCCCTGACGTTCTCTCGGAGGAGGCACTGGGTAGAGATGGGGTAGGGGCCAGTGTTTTTCTGGGCTCCAGGTTGAACCTGAAGCTGAAAGTGCTGAAGTCGAAAACATCGGCCTCAGCAACGGTGCTGCTGTCTTCATGGGGCACTGGTGGTGAAGCTATGTGAACTTGAAATTGTCTTTAGAAGCAGGAAGTGGTTCCGTGGGAATGGAGAACAGAACTGTTCCATTCATTCCTGGGGCATACAGACTCCTTGTCATGTTGGTGTTAGAAGATACTGTTAGATGGAGAGCTTTGCCTACAATAGTGATGGGGGTGTTTTGTTAATATTCGAACTAAATATATGGTAGAGATGTTAGTTTATAATAACATTTTTAGTATGTTTTTCCCTTTTACCTGTCGGATTTAAAAAGCAGACTAGAAATTATATCTTAAAATATGAATATATGTTTCCAATAAAATTGAAATATTAAAAGAAGCCTGAAAAACTTTACATCTATTGAGATTTAATCTGTATAATTATTTTCTGAATGTCTTCTTGGGAAGTTTTCCATCTTTTGAGCCAGCAGATATTAACTTATTCCTTCTTTCCAAAAGGAGCTGGGGTATTTTTGGATGTAGTCAATAAAATGGTCCTGGAATACTGGCTAATTCATACTTCTACTTAAATTTTTTTTTTTTTTTTTTAAATCAAGGGCCCAGCAAAGTGTCCAACATTGAAATAAGCACCAACACCACAGCCGCCGCCTTAAGGTGGAATAACTCTGATGAAGCCTCTGCCACCTACTCCTACCGCCTTCTCATTGAGCAAGTTGGAAATTCCAGCAGCGCCACACAAGTAGTGTCGGCCATTGGAGTCACTTACGCTGCAGTCGCTGAATTAACACCTGGCTCATCTTACAACGTGGAGATCTTTGCACGAGTGGGGGATGTTACTGAGTCACTGGCACCTGGGAGGGAGTCATTCTGTACAGGTGAGTGGTCCCAGGTGCCTCTTGGACCCCTTCCCAGGTGGTGCCGACCTTGCAGGCAGGTCCTCCACAGTCTGTAGTTAGGTTTCGTGTGCTGCGCAGTGATAGACATCGAGTTCTCTGAGACATTATGTTAGCTTATTAGTGCTGTCTTGATGCCCTCATCATTTCTTCACATATTTACTGGGTACTTACAATATGCCACACAGACAAGTCCCTGCCTTCTTGGAACTTTTATTCTGGAAAGAGGAAATGAGATGTTTATCTAGGGTGTTCAGGAGAGGCCTCAATGAAAAGGTGACTATTGAGCAAAGATGTCAAGAAAGGGAAGGAGCCAGCCATGTGGATATCAGGGCACGAGAGCATTACAGGCAAAGGAGCAGCCAGTGCAAGGGCCCTGGGGCTGGAGTCTGCCTGTTGTGTGTTGGAGGAAGAGCCAGAGCCTGGGGTGGCAGGAGTGGAGCCGTGGGAGTAGGAGCATGCAGGGCAGGAGCCGTGGGAGTGAGAGCATGCAGGGCAGGAGCATGCGCCTGAGCAATGCTGGGCCAGGGCACAGGTGATGTCCGGCTGTGCAGTTCTTGGTTTGGCTTTTACACTGAAGGAGAAGGAAAGGATGTTGTTAAAATGATGGTCAGTCTTTTCGGCCTTCTCGATCCCTACGTAGCTCACAATTCAAAAAGTGTGATAAAGGGAAGAGCCTGTGTTTAACAGAGGACGCTTTCAGAGAGCAGCCCAGGGAAGCTTTTGCAGACGGTTGTGGGCACTTCTGCTCACAGTTCCAGCTATGGCACCTTTGTCGTTTGGAACCTGGGCACCCCACCTCATTCCCTGCTGCCTTTTCCCCTGCATCTTCCCTTCTTAGACCAGGCCGTTCAGATGTGCTCAGGCTGATTTGGAAGCAGGGGTCTCATTGGGTCAGCCTCCCTGGTAGTGTTGGAGCTGGAACCTCAATGGCCTCTGACCTTTCACATAGGGTGGCCAAAGAAATCCCTGCAGCTTTGGGTCACCTGTGCTAAATGAGGCTCCATCCCACCTAGTCTAGGCTCTCATCTTTGGTATTTGGGCAGCTTCCGTTGCTGATGCTTACCTTACCTACAATTATTTGCAGCAAGAGAAAAAATCTATCTGAGCATTTATGACTGCGGGTGGGTGGAACAGGAGCTGTAGCAGTTGGCGCACCGGGCAGGGTACCCTTCCAGGCCTTGGGTGGAAAATGCAGGGGTTGCATTGGGTGCCTTTTTAGAGCTTTTCTTGCTCTAAAATTCTGTGACATTAAATTAATGATAATATTCTCCACCAGCATATTAATTTCCATTTCATCAGTTTGATGTTAGCACTCAGTAAAACTCCATTGGCTCTCAGCTAGATAAAGACAGATAACATCCCATTTTAAAGATGAAGAAATTGATACCATTTGCCATTGATTATTCAGTATGTTGTGTGTGTAGACAGTGCCCTGAACTTGGATTTAGAAAACGTGGGATCCATTTGTGGCTTTGCCACTTACCAGCCATTTCATCTTCAGCAAATTAGGTAATCAGTTGATTCATCTGCAAAATGGGACAGTGTGAACCTTAGCTGTTCCGGAAGGATTGCCAAGAGAGCCTCAAGACGACACAATGCCAGTGAGGCAGTTGCTACCACTCACGTATGATACAGCTGCCTCTCGTGGAGCCCTGGGTGACTTGCTTGGTGACTGACACCCGTTGTTTGATTTAAATCCTCAAACAGTCCTGCAGCTGAGGCTGCGAGTTGCTTGGGTGACTGACCTGAGGTCACACAGTTTGGCATTGCCTGATTCATGGTCAGCCTCTGCCTCTCCCACCATGCCACTCACCTGCCTCCCGACCACGGATGGGCCTGGGTTCTGCTGCTCCCCACGTTTCAGCGTCTGCAAAGGCAAAGGTTCGAGCATCTCACGCTGCGCTGTGCTTGCTTTACAGATCCCGCATCCGTGGCCTCCTTCCATTGTGACGTGGTCCCCAAAGAGCCGGCCTTGGCTCTCAGATGGGCCTGCCCTCCTGGCGCCAACGCAGGCTTCAAGCTGCAGGTCAGCAGCGGGGCCTGGGACAACACGACACACCTGGAGAACTGCTCCTCTGAGAATGGCACTGAGTACAGGACGGAAGTCACATATTTGAATTTTTCTACCTCGTACAACATTAGCATCACCACTGTGTCCTGTGAAAAGATGGCATTTCCTGCCCAAAACACCTGCATCACTGGCATCACAGGTGGGTTTCGTGGTAGGGGGTGGGCAGTCAACATCGTGGTCACCCCAGAGAGGCAGACCCGGTGGGTCTGAGAGTGTGGCCTAGAAATCTGTTTTTTTTTTTTAATTCCTTGAAAATACTTGCTTTTACTTGAGTAGACTGGTTTCCTGTTCTATAGAAATCCGATCTAAAAAGGAAGAGTAAGAGGGACCCATTATTTTACATTCTAAAAGGTTCCTTTTCTTTACAAAATATCTAATTGCCACATTTTCTTCTAAGTAGTGAGCTCCCTTACTGCATTTAAAAAAAGCATTTTTATGGAAATGTTCAAATATACACAAAAGTAGAGAATAGTGTGATGAAACCCACGTGCCCATCCTCACCCAGTGGAACCCATGTCAGCACTTGGCCTGTTGGTTTCATTTGTATCTTTTCCTCCTTTCCCTTTGTGGACACTTTGAAACCAGTCCTGATCATTACATAACTTTATTTCTACATATTTCAGTATGTATTGCTTCAAGATAGGGACTCCTTTTTTCTTTCTTTCAAACATAGCCATGTTAATATTATGCACTACGCTTACAAAAATTTAAGACTTTTTTATACTGTTATCAGATATTCGGTTACGACTCATATTTCCCTGGAATTCATATTAACAAGCTACTGAGCTGTTTTGGGAAACAGGGAATCATCACTCACTACGTAGTTAATCTTTTCTTGGCCCGTCTTTTGGTGTGTGTGTGCTTGGAAAAATTGCTTCGTATGTCTTTGTTTCATTTTATTTGTCTTTTGCTCCCACTGTCTTTGCCAAAGTTATGTCTTAGATCAGCCTGGCGTGGTTCCATTTCTCTTTGTGCTTTTTGACTACTGGATATGTTTTCTTTAGGGCATCACAGTGTTTCTGACAGTTTCTAAAGACTCAGTGGTCGTAATAGTAAAAAAGGGCCCGTTACTTTAGGGACCTGACTTGGAAAGTGGGAGAGGGGTTTGAGGACAGAGACTCAGACATAGGTAGGCAGACCTGGGTTTGATTCCAAGTTCTGCCTTTTACCAGCTGTGTGATCTCAGAAAAGCTACTCAACCTCTCTCATCCTTGTTTTCCTTAGGGTAAAAGGTGAAATGATACCTTGAAAGACTGTTGTACAAATTAGATGAGATATTGTGTGCTGAAGACTACTTCAGGTCCACCATATAAAGCTGCTCATGTTGTGCACTGCACAATTCCACGGGACATTATTCATATGGACTGGAGTTGTGTAGTGCACAACTGTGCCCAGCCCTGGGTCACACTCCTTTGAGTTTCTGCAGCACTCTAGAACATAATAGAAACAGTGAACATTTTGTGTACATTTTTGTAGCTCTCTTTCATAATGTCATCTCCTCAGTGCATATAAGCTGCAGAATAGAAGTCATGTCTGATTCAGTGTCGCCAGGGCTGAGCACAGTGCCTGGCATAGAGTGTAGGAGTTCATCAGATTGAGTTGTTTTGGAGGCTGAACAATGTGTGATATGGTTGGGTAATGACCACATGTTTACTCTAGTGAGTCTTTCACTTTTTAATCTGTAGCTTCCTTTCCTCAGATGCTTTTTTTTTTTTTTGGAGACAGGGTTTTTCTCTGTTGCCCCAGCTAGAGTACAGTGGCTTCATCATAGCTCACAGCAAACTCCTGAGCTCAAGCGATCCTCCTGCCTTAGCCCCCCGAGTAGCTGGGACTACAGGAATGTGCCACCATACCCAGCTGATTTTTGTATTTTTTGTAGAGACGGGGTCTCACTCTTGGTCTGGCTGGTCTCGAACTCCTGACCTCAAGTGATCCTTCCTCTTTGGCATCCCAAAGTGCTAGGATTACAGGCATGAGCCACCACACCTGGCCTCAGATGCATCTTTATGTACAAATTTAACATGTGTCACATAAAAGTAGAGTTGCCTTTTCTCTAAGAGTTTGGAAGCGTTGGAGGGATGGGTGATCAGGGAGAGCTGGAGGGATAGTCTTCTAGTCCACATTTGTTGGTGGCTTATCATGTGCTGGGGTGAGGGACAGGATGGAGAGTAAGGCCGCCAGGGCCCCTGGAGCGCAGGATTGAGGCGAGCCGAGAGGGAGAGGATTTCCAGTTCTGCTGGTGGGTGAGCTAGCATGCTGCTGCCAGCCTTGGGCGGGGAGCTGGGGACCCTCCCTGGTCAGCTGCAAGGCATAGAACTGGTAGGAAACGTGGGCGTCTGTGCTCGCAGTTGACCATCAGACATGGGAACAGCCCTTCCCAGTGGTCACTGCTGTGAGTTACTTGAGAGGTTGCTGACACTTGTAGTTTAGAGGAGTGCCGTCCCCTAGGAATACAATATGAGCTTCACGTGTAATTTAAAATTTTCTAGTAGCCATATTTAAAGTAAAAAGGAACTGCCAAAATTAAAATTAATAACATTTTATTTAACCCAGTATATTAAAAATGTTATTTCTACATGTAATTTATCTAAAGTATTAATGACATATTTTACATTCTTTTTTGTACCGAATCTTGGACATCTAGTCCATATTGTGTACTTTTAGCACATCTGAATTCAAACCAGTCACGTTTCAGGGACTCAGCAGCTACGCATGGCTGGTGGCTGCCATGTTGGACGGGGCAAACGTAGGGAATCGTGTCGTGGTTGTTTTGAGTTCAATTTTCTCAGTCTCCCTGAGTCTTGAGTATAGTAATGAGAACAACACAAACTGTATGTGGGGGACAAATTTAGGTAGAGAGAGTATATGCGGAGAAGGATCATCTTTAATTCAGCATTCTCTTCCTTTTGTGTTAATTCAGAGACTGGCTTCACATATTTATGAAGGTCACCCATGGGACGTTCCTGTGTGGGCTTTTCCGGTTTCTAGAAAGAAGGCCTGTTGGGTTTCTCTAGGTGATGTTTTAGACCAACTCCAGCAAAAACGGGGGACTGTAGAGAAGGACATGGAGCAGGAATGCGCCCAGGTCTCTGGAGAACGCGTGTTCTCTCCCCGTCTAATCTTCCATTCTTCTCCCTGGACGTCTGCTTCGCCTTCGTTCCCAGCCAACAGCTGACCCCGGGGCCAAGTCCATCTTAGAGTTCCACCCACACAGTGCCTTTCTCGCTCTCCATCCTCCACCCCGTTCTCAGGATAAGGAACCTGGTCCATCTCGAGTCAGAGGGACGGGGGAGAAGACAGAGGTTAGATTATCTTCACCAAACTAGGATGCCGGCTTTTCATTCTGTTGTTTCCTTTGCTGTGTAAAAGCTCTTTAGTTTGATGTAATTCTGCTTCTCTAATCTTGGTTTTGTTGCTGTGCTTTTGTCATCATTGTCAAGACCAATGTCAAGAAGATTTTTCCCTATTTTAAATATTTTTTGTAGGATTTTTATAGTGTCGGGTTTTATGTTTAAGTCTTGAACCCATTCAGAGTTCATTTTTGTGTCTGGTGTAAAATAGGGGTCCGGTATCATTCTTTTGCATACGGATATCCAATTTTCTCACCACCATTTGTTGAAGAGACTGTCTTCCCCTCATTGTGTATTCTTGGTGCCCTTGCCAAAGATCAGTTGACCGTATATGTGGGCTTCATTCTGGGCTTTCTATTCTGTTCCTTAGGTCTCTATGTCTGTCTTTATGCCCATACTTTACTGTTTTAATTACTGTAGCTTTGTAACATATTTTGAAATCAGGAAGTGTGAGGCCTGGAGCTTTGTTTTTTCTCAAGATCATTTTGGCTATTCTAGGTCTTTCATGATTCCATATGAATTTTAGGATTGTTTTTTCTATTCTGTAAAACATGCTGTTGGGATTTTGGTGGGGGTAGCATTGAATCTGTAGATCTCTTTGAGTAGCATGGGCATTTAAATAATATTAAGTCTTCCAATCCATGAA
This sequence comes from Indri indri, assembly GCA_004363605.1. Taxonomy (NCBI): domain Eukaryota; kingdom Metazoa; phylum Chordata; class Mammalia; order Primates; family Indriidae; genus Indri; species Indri indri. The sequence goes on along the minus strand of RJWJ010019202.1, from coordinate 21,028 downwards.
CATGGGATGTCTTTCCATTTATTTGTGTCTTTTTAAAATTTCTTTCCTCAGTGTTTTATAGTTTTCATTGTACAAGTCTTTTACCTCCTTGGTAGTATTCTAGTTATACCTCAATAAATCTGTTAAAAAAATAAAAGCAACAGTAGCGCCAATAAAAACAAAATCAAACAAGGCTGCTGGACACCCACCCTGGACATGAGGCTGGACACACTGAGGGGTCGTTTTGAGCTCGTAAGGGTTCCTAGGATCTGCGTCAGCTCGTCACCAATTTCCTTCCCTGCCCCTTGCTTCTAGATTGGCTTTGCACGAGCCCAGCATGCAGCTCCCAGAGCAAGGGCAGATTTCGAGGAGGGCACTGAAGCACATTCTCTACCTAATCATTTTGCTCCTTCTTTGGTTTTAAATGTTGGGTGATCATAGTTTGTCTTGTTTTGTTCCAGACCCCCCTCCTCCAGATGGATCCCCTAACATTACATCTGTCAGCCACAATTCAGTAAAGGTCAAGTTCAGTGGATTTGAAGCCAGCCATGGACCCATCAAAGCCTACGCTGTCATTCTCACCACTGGGGAAGGTAAGGAGGAGCTTCTGTGGGTTAAACAGTCCGTGAGTGATGCTGTGACCGGAGCCATTTCTGTGCCCACTGAAGCACATTAGTGATGCTGATACAGGCCTCTCTGTGCACTGCAGCCCGTGCTTTGCACTCACACGGAGAGGCGGGGTGAGCTGTGAGGCTGATGGTTCATACTCTTTCTCGGCGGGGCCACATAGCAAATAATTTAATTTTTGCAGACCTTACAGCCTCTGTCACACTACTGAACTCCACTGTGGTGTGAAAGAAGTCACAGAAGATACATAAAGAATGAGTGGGGCCATTCCCATTTGATACTTACCGCAATGGGGTGGCCGGATTTGGCCTGTGGCCTGTGAGTTTCTGGCCTGTGATCTAGGTTTTTCTTCTCTTTTACATCATAAAGCCTTTTAGGTAGCAGAATATTAGTCTTAAGGAACTCTCTCCCTCTGTCTCACATACACACAGACACATGCACCTATCATCCTCGGGGGATGACTTTGTCTTGAAAGAAAACAGAAAAGGGTTTGTGTTTGTTAGCAGGAACTTGTAAAGAGCATCCAGGTAGCTGAGAGAGGAGGTGGATTAAAGGCTGCTTTTCCTTAAAGGGCTTTGTTACATTCCTTGGCAGTAAGAAGGGAATAATTGAGCGTCTTTGGTAGCTACTCCTGAGTGCTTTGCATACGGCCTAGAGGATTCTTTAAACGAAATGTGAGTGACGTGGTGCCCCCTCTGTGCAGTCTGTCTTCCTGTGGCTTCGTTCTCATCTCCTTGGGCAAAGTGGAGACCAGGCACGCCGGCAGGGACTGGGATCCTACGGGGTAGAATATGCTTGTGTAATAACCTGCGGCAACGTTTCAAAAAGTGAGGTTAAGATCCCTCTCCCTTTCTGTCTTTTTATTTTGGGTCCGTTTCAAGCTCTTTGTCATTTTGCTGCGATGGTTTTCAACACATCGCATTGAGGGAGGCGATGAGACTGCCTGGTACCACCTGTGGTGGATGAGACCACAGACTCTGAGCCACACCCTCTGGGTTGGAAATTCAGCTCCACCTCGTAGGTGGTGTGACCTTGGGCCAGGGCCTGTTAGCGTTCTGTGCCTTCATTTTCTCATCTGTAAAATGGGGATAAGCTTAGGCAATGAGATTTGTGGAGATGAAATGAGTTAGTGTAGGTAAAGCGCTTAGAACTGGCACAGAGCGGTACTTTAGAGACGGTTGTGACACCATTACTGCCCAGCGTCATGTGATTATTTGGATATGGGGAGACTTAACCCTCTCTCAGCCATCACTTTCTCATGATTTTCCTTCTGTGTGCCTTTCTCAGCTGGTCACCCTTCTGCAGACGTCTTGGAATACACGTATGAAGATTTCAAAAAGGGAGCCTCAGACACTTACGTGACATACCTCATAAGAACAGAAGAAAAGGGACGTTCTCAGGGCTCGTCTGAAGTCTCGAAATACGAAATCGACGTTGGGAATGAGTCGACCACACTTGGCTATTACAACGGGAAGCTGGAACCTCTGGGCTCCTACCGGTAACGTCTTCCCATCCCTGTTCTCTGGGGCTGAGCTTCGTGCGTGGGGCACCAGATGTGTCTTAGCTGCCTCTTTCTGCTCTTTGTCACCCGCAGGGCTTGTGTGGCTGGCTTCACCAACATTACCTTTCACCCTCACAATGGCGGGCTCATCGATGGGGCTGAGAGCTACGTGTCCTTCAGTCGCTACTCAGATGCCGTTTTCTTGCCCCAGGATCCAGGTAGAGGGAAACAGCCAATGCAGTGGGTTTTTGCTCCAAGTGTCCACACAAGGCCGGCTGTCTAACGCCTCTCTCAGACCCCCGGGAGGGTTAGCATGGCTGGCTCTCCCTCCCAGAAGTTGAGATGTCCCTGGGCTGTCGGGCTCGCTCAGCTTCCTCCTCTGAGGTCCCACAGCCCAGCGCCCACACACTCCTTCTCTGAGTGCCATTTGCCTTCCAATCTGCAAAGATTATTCGGTCCCGTTATCTCTGGGTGGTCACTTACATGCCCACATTCCAGGCACATAGTGTGACATGGTGCATAGAATCCTTGAATATTAGCATCAGAAACAGCCACAGAACTTGTCTTGTCTAAGCCCCGTTCAGAAATAAGGCTGTTAAGACCCAGAGAGGGGAAGTAACTTGCCTGGGGTTACACAGTAGCTTTAGAGGCAGAAATTCTGATCTTGGACTCTTTGTCAAGTGCTCCTACCCTTTGTCACACAGACCTAAGTGATATAGGAGCTTCAGGGACCTGCAGGGGTACATCGCCTATTTGCAGGACAGAGACAAATGGACCAACTGGTTTGTTGGTTTGTGTTGGGTGTAGGAAAGAATTCCTGCCCTAGAAGCAAAGTTCAGGGAGTCCCCACACTCTTCCCCAGCAAAGAAATGGATTTCACGTCGCCTGAGCGTGGTGCTGTAGGTACCTCTGCTCATTTGTATGGGGATGCTGGTCTCAAAAAGTCAGAGGTGGCAAGAAAATAACTGATCTAGCCCAGTTCCCTAAACTTGTGCTTGAGGAAACTGAGACCTGGAGAGGAGTAGCGACTTTCTCAAGACCATCCAGTTGGTGGTGGATTGGAGACGAAGAAACCAGCTCCTGAGTTTTAGGTGCAAAACTAGTTGGACCTGAACTTAGACTAGTTTGAAATAGTCCAAAGCTATTTAACGTGTGTGTGTGTGTGTACACCTCCCCCACACCCCCAAACCCTCTGTCGTGAGGGCCTGGGCTGGTTGTCACTGCAGCACGGGGTCCTGCATGAACACCTCTTGCAGCGTCTCCCATTTGGACTTTTCCCAGGTGTCATCTGTGGAGCGGTGTTTGGATGTATCTTCGGTGCCCTGGTTATTGTGGCCGTGGGAGGCTTCATCTTCTGGAGAAAGAAAAGGTGATACTTATGTTCATAATAATACTTTACTATTTAAGGAAGCTTTTTATTATGGAAAATTTCAAACTTTCACAAAATGGGAAGGAATAGTATGATGAGTGCCATGTTCCTGTCACCCACAGTGTTCACCATCTGGCCCATACTGTGTCATCTGTACTCCAGCGGGGGGCGGGGTGGGGGGACTTTAAAGCCATCATCACAGCCATCACGTCAGGCCATTGGTAAATGCTGCAGAGTGCGATGCTCCTTTCAAAGGGTGCATTCTCATGCACAGATCTTTTCAGAGTGGTGTGTTAAGAAACTTCATTTTAGAGTTAGCTAAGTTTGAACACAGCCTCCATCTACGACTGGCTGTTAGAGAGCTTAGCCTTTATGTCCTCACCTACGATATGGGGATAATAATCATGCCTGACTCATGAAGCCAAGCAGCGTTGAATAAATAAGGTGCTTTGTGTGGTTTTTATATTAATATTAAGTTCTGATTTTTGCAGGGTAGAAGGGGGAGGGGGGAGCTCAGTGGCTGGGTAAAACAGCTTTATTGTTTTTTGTTAAAAATCAAAATAATATGGTAAAAAATTCAGAAAAGAGCAAAAATAAATAGATAATCCATAACTGCACACACACACAAAACCACAAAACTACTCTTACTATTTTGATGTGATTACAGAACTCACAAATGCACACACAAATGCAATCATGTTACACGTTAGTGTCTAGCCTGCTTTATTCACTTGAGACATTGTGGGCAGCTTCATTTCATCGTCGTTTTAAGTGGCTATAGAGCGTTCAGCTGTGTGGAAGTGCCATCGTTTATTTAACCAATTTTCTGGATATTTTCAGTTTTCAGGTTTTTTTTGTTTGTTTGTTTTGCTATAATTACTTTTCCTTGGGCCTAAATCTTTGGGCACATTCATGATTATTTCCTTAGGTCAAATTCCAAGCTGGGCAATTGCTGGGTCAGTGGGGTTGCCTGTTTTCAATTTTGATACATACAACCAGACTGTCTTCCAGAAAGATTTTTATGAACACCAATGCTGAGTTTAGTCCACAATGCAGGAGAGTGCAGGTGCCTGACCAACTTGCCAGTGCCAGATCTGATATGTTTTTTGGCTTATTGCATTAACTTATCAGAAAAGCATTCTCAAAAACAGAGCACGAAATAACGAGGCTTGCTTTACAGTAAGGTAATTCTGCTGATACGTATTTGCAAGGAAATTGCTAAACATTGTTTGAGTTTGATTTTTTCATACTTTTAGGATAGGTGTTAAAGGGAATAACTTCACAGGTCTGTAGTCAGCATTTGCTGCTTGGAATATTAAGCTTAGTATTTATTAGCGGGCAGGATTTAGTGTCACATACGAACTGATGTCTGGAGAAAAGGCATTTGTAGATGCATTAAAGGGAGAAGCACAGAATGAACCTTTTTGGTCTAATGGGTCTCTCTTCTTTCAAAACAGGAAAGATGCAAAGAACAATGAAGTGTCCTTTTCTCAAATTAAGTAAGTCTCTCAAGAGATGAGCTTTATTTTAAGACATTCAGTCTCTCAATCTGTTCAGTGACTATCTAGGGAATTTCTGATGGAACTTGCTGCCATTTTTTCTGATCGACACATTTGACCGTGATCGTCTCGAAGTTCTTGCTTGCTCTGTTTTCCGCAGGGAATCTATGTTTTATTAGTCTCCTGAAGCTAGCTGCTTTGTCATGTTCTTCTGTTCTACCAATAAATAGATATTTTGTGATTAAAATAATCGAATGGATTATCAAGATTTAGCGGGAGAGAAGAACTTACGTAAAGTCACAAAGCCAGTCAGTTACACAATAGCATCTAGAAATCAGATTTCCTGATTTATACTTTTAGTGGTTGGTAAATAATATGACGTTGACTCCCTATGCCCCCAAATTATTGTTCTTTGGGGAAGATGTTTACTGTCGTCTCTGGAGAGTGAGTCTTTCTAATGGCTTATTTTTTTTTTTCTTTTCCTTTCTGTGATGAAGACCTAAAAAGTGAGTAACCTCTTTACTTTTTTTTTATAACTTGTATTTAGTTATTTTGAGTACGAACTTCATCGAATGTAAAAAACCCAAATGTTTTGTTTCCTTAGATCCAAGTTAATCAGAGTGGAGAATTTTGAGGCCTACTTTAAGAAACAGCAAGCTGACTCCAACTGTGGGTTTGCAGAGGAATATGAGGTATGTGGTTGTCCATATTGTGTTTTTAATTGGTTTATGTTTTTCCTGAAAGTTGGAACACTGATATAGAAACTGGGAATTCAGGTTAGGGGACTGTTAACTAGAATAATTAGGAAACTGTGTGAGCTGGCAAGAAACCGGATGGGCCTGTAGAGGTCTGGGGCTTGACGACGGTGCTGCCGAGCCGGCTCGTGGGGTCCTGTGAAGCCCTGTGGAAGGACTTTGGGCCGGTGTCTGCCTCTGGGCACCCCACGCTCTGTCCCCGGCCAGCCCAGGGACTAGCCTCGCTCAGAGTGTCCGAGTACCCTCGAGCTTCCTGTGCCGCCCCGAGTCTCTGCTCTCCCCCTCTGAGCCTGCTCAGCACTCAGCACAGCACAGATGCCGCCTTCTGCAAGGGCTTTCTCGGCCCCCAGGAGGAGGACTGGAATTCCGTGTCCTCAGACTGCCTTGTTTCACCTGCATACCTTCGTGTTGCTTGTTACCAACATCCAGCATTTGTTTAGTTCTGCGTTGTTGCAACATTTGTTACTTCCGTCCACACTCCAGGTTGTAAGCTCCTGGAAGGCAAAGATTGTCCTTTTTCTTCCATTGTAACCTCTGTATTAGTTTCCTGGGGCTGCCATACAAAGCACCACAAACCCAGTGGCTGAAAACAACTGGAATTTACTGTCTCACGGTTCTAGAGGCCCGAAGTCCAAAATCAAGGTGTCGGCAGGGCCACACCTTCCTCTAAATCTCTGCTCCTTCCTCACGTCTTCGGCTCCAGGCCTCCCACCGTCCTGCGGCAGCGTCACTCTGCTCTCCGCCTTCATCTCACATGGCCACCTCCCCTCAGCGTCTCTTTGTCTCTTTTCCTCCAATAAGGGCACTGGTCATATTAAATTAAGGGCCCACCCGACTCTAGTGTGACCTCATTTTAAATAAAATCCCACTTACAGGTACTGGGGTTTAGAAATCTAGGTTTTTTTTTTTTTTAAATGAGACAGGGTGTCATTTCCTGGGCTGGACTCAAACCCTGGATTCAAGGGATCCTCCTGCCTCAGCCTCCCAAGTAGCTGGGACTACAGGTGCATGCCATACTGCCTGGCCCAGCATGTCTTTTAGGGGCACAGTTTCACCCATAACACCTCTGCATTCCCACTTTGTTCTGTCCTGTCTGTGCACCGTATGAATAAGAGTCGAAGTCTAAATAAAGGAACAACTGATATATTTTGTTTTCAGGATCTGAAGCTTGTTGGAATTAATCAACCTAAATATGCAGCTGAACTGGCTGAGAACAGAGGAAAGAATCGCTACAATAATGTCCTGCCCTGTAAGTTATGTTATCTATGGCATCGTCCCCTTTTTCTGTCACTGGCCGTCACATCTCCAACAGGGTGGACGAGGGGGATGGAGCCAGGGATACTAACTAGCCACTGCCACAGCCACCCGTCATTCACCTGCTGTGAGCTAAGTGCTGTATGTAGGTGCATTGCATTTAATTTAATTCTCACAACAACCTTACGAAGTAGGTGGTGGAATATTTGTTTTGCAGATGAGGAAAGTGAGGCGCATGGGGTGTTAGATGATATTTTCCAAGGTCTCTCAGGCATCGATGGCAAAGCCGGGCTTTGGGCCAGGTCTGTCTGCCTGGGAAAAGGCCGGAGTCTGTGTTGTTAACCCTTCATCTCACAGCCCCTTTATTTCAATTTCTGGAATTGAATGTTCTGGAATCGGGGAGGGGGGCAGCGGGTGAACACAGGGAGTCGCATTTCTGCTTGTCCAGACACACCTCTGATGGGCCGAGTGCATCCGTAGCCAAGTATGAGTATATTTAGATTCTTTCTTGGTTTTGGGAATTAACAATGTCTATAACCCAACCAACAGGGATAATAGCAAATTGAATTTAAAACGAGAATTATTTATTACATCAACCATTAGATGAAATGTAAATACTTCTCCATGGGAAGTTCATCATGGTCTGTCTTTGGGTGGGAATTAGGGCACAGAGAGGTGTAAGTAGATCACAGCAGGGTCTAATTTAGCTGAAAATAAGCTTTGTGAGTAATTTTTACATCAGGACATTGTCTTTTTAATTTAAAGCCATGTTTTTCTTTTCTTAACTAAAACATTAACTTGTGTTTAGAGGCAGCATTTTCTAGCTCCTGGGTTCTTTCTCTCCATTTTTCTCCCGTGTGCTTGACAAGGGGTATCGGCCCACGTTCTAAGAGAAACGTTTTAAAAACTAGGCTGCTGGGACCTGCCTCAGCACCTCGTCCTGAGGTTGACTGGGGAGGATGGGCCTGTTCTTGTGAATTCTGTGGATGTGGAGGCCTTGGAACCTGTGAGAGCTGGGAATTTGGTGTTGGGTATTGTTGTCATTGGGAAGCCTTAGACTGAGATGTTGGTGGCTGGATTTGATGTTCTATTATTTCTCCCAGGGCAGGGTGAGATAGTGCAGTCAAGACAGAAACCTCGGTGGTGCTGCTTATGGCTCCGCCTGACACTTGGAATTCTAATGTTATTTCATTTCTTTAGCTTGGCAAGTTTGTGTGTGTGTGTGTTTGAAATGACAGTAATATCTAGAAAACATGAGAATTTTGTGTATTAGACCCTTCCTTCCACTCATAGTAGTCTTATACATTCAGTTAATTCTTGAATTTGGTGCTGTTTTTTTATAACAACTTGTTTATATGGCGGTAGAGGCAGGGTGGAGAGGTTAACCTTGGTACCCGCCCTGCTGTAGTGGAAGGGACACTCGATTTGAATTCTGAGTGCCCTTCTACAGATACAAGGACTTGGAGAAGTCACTTAATCTCTGCAACCCTCAGTTTCCTCATCTGTATGACACAGTAAAGGCTTGTGGGGTGGTTTCTAGGAGTAAATAAAATTGTTTAGCACATTCTCTGGCTCATGGCAGACACCCGAGGATGCTAACAGTAACAGGTTCATTTTATCTGAGAAGGCGTCTGGTGTGGTTAAGAGATTAGGCCGTGGTGTCAGGCTGCCCAGGTTCAAATCCTGGCCCTGCCACTCACCAGCTCTGCCCTGGTGACCCCTTGACTTCTCTGTGCCACAGTCACATAGCGTGACTGTGAGGATTAAATGCAGCCATCTATGTGAAATGGCAGGCCGTACGTCCTCAAAGACTCAAGTCCCAGTGTCACCATTCTGTCCTTTTTTTCTTCTCTCTTGTGTACAACTTCACCAAAACATTCGATTCTAATGAGGACCTTTTTTCTTTTAATGTCACAGATGATATTTCCCGCGTCAAACTTTCCATCCAGGCGCATTCAACTGATGACTACATCAATGCCAACTACATGCCTGTAAGTGGGGGACGGTTTCATAGCCCTGGGTCATTCCGATGCGATCTTCAGAGCACTTCTTTCTGTTTCTTTGAGGTTGAGTGTGTGTTGTTGTCCATTTTTAGGGCTACCACTCCAAGAAAGATTTTATCGCCACACAAGGACCTTTACCCAACACTTTAAAAGATTTTTGGCGTATGGTTTGGGAGAAAAATGTATATGCCATTATTATGTTGACCAAATGTGTTGAACAGGGAAGGGTAAGTATCTTTTTTTATTTTTTAACAAATTTTAAAATTAAATTATTTTTTATTGTGGTAGAGGGGTATTTTAAAAACCATTTATCTCTTTAAAAAAAAAAAAACTCTTCCCCACGAACATTAGCACTTTTATTCTTAGAAACTTTTCTTTTTTTCCCCTTAAGAGAAACATTTAAAAAAAAATTCTATTTTGTCGTTACTCTTCTCTGTGGACAAATATCAACATCCTCTGTTTATGAAGTCACTGCTGCTGGAGTTAGGAACCAGCAGGAGGTGGGTTAGTGCCGTGGAAAGTCCCCCAGGCCTGGAGCAAGGTGCTGCTTACGACACAGCTCCGTGAATGTGGACAAGCCCACGTGTCTCTAAGCAACCAGCATCTTCATCTGTGAGACTTGAGGGATTGGATCAACCTGGTGATTTTCAAACTCCGTTTTTAGCACTGGAACCCTTTCTTTCAGCAAAATCTCAGGCCTATCCCTAGACAAGTCTCAGCAGCCCCTCTCCCCCATGATGGCCAGAAATCATCCTGCTAGTCCCATCAAAGATAAGATTTCTTCTGGTAGGAATATTCCATGTTTCCATAAATGGATATGAGAACTGAAAAACACATGCTAAATTCAAATTCAAAAATCCCATGCCTGAGAAATGGGACCTAATATCGCTCCTTGAATTTTTTTTTTTAAATGTAGGTTTGTTACTTGAGAGATAGGAGTTGAGTCCTCAAGCTGGTGGTTCTCAAACTTTAACATCCTTCAGAATCACCTGGAGGGCTGTTCTGCTTGCACCGTTTGTAATCCAGAATTGCATTTCTGACAGTTCCCAGGTGATAGGGGGAACCCCTCAGGCGTTTCTTTGAATGTTCTTTATTTCACTTTAAGCTGGAAGATGTTTATCCAGGCCCCGGACTGTATAAAGTCCTCTGCTGGGGGCCGGGGAGGGAGGAGGGAAAGATAAATAGAGATCACGCTCGTCTTCATGTTGCTTGTGACAGAGAGGTTGGGTTCCTTACCCCCTTCTTGCATCAGGAGAACAGGCTATAATGGAAATGAAAGAACATTTATTTTATACAACAAATAAACTTTATAATACTGTTGAGTCCAGGGCCTTATACATGGAATATCTCATAAATGTCTGTTAGACAAACAAAAATGATGTAGCTAAATTAATGGAGAACACAAAGATGAATTTAGATGGGCGCTTGTTCATCTTAAGGTGGGATAGCAGTGATGTTACTGACTCTGGGTGAAGGGGGAAGGGAGCCAGTGTATTTTCTACACTAGATACTCCACATGTGTCGTTTCTGTCCCGTAACAACCCTGCGAGGTGTTATTATTTTATAGATGGGGAAGCTGAGGCTTAGAGTGTTTAAGAATTTGCCCACAAAGTAGCAGCAAAAATACAGCTGGTAAGAGGCTGTACTGGGGATCAACTCCTTGTTGATATGTATCCAAGTCCTGGGTTCTGTCTTAGAGCAGTGGTCTAGAAACCTGGATCTTTAAAAAAGTACAGATCTTGTGGCCAGGGTGAGTATCTCTGAAGGTGGGACCCAGGCTTCTGTTTTTAAAACAAAACAAACTTCTCAGGTGAGTCAGATAATCAGTTTTGGAAACCACCTGCAGTAGAGTGCACCTTGGGAACTTGAGAGAGAGAGAGAGAGAGAGTGAGAGAGAGAGAGAGAGAGAGAGAGTGAGTGTGTGTGTGTGTGTGTGTGTGTGTGTGTGTGTGTGTATTTGTGTTTAGTCATTTGCCATATGGGGATTCAGATATTCTTAGCAGTCATTTCCTGGTTTTTATTTCCGATCACATCTGCCCATCAACTTTATAGAAATCAAAGACCCCAAATGATTTAATTTGGTCCTCTTTATCAGCATGTTTGTATTACAGCTGGTGTTTATTTGAAAGTATTGGGATAGGTCCGCATTTCTTCTAGGGGTAGGGGCCAATCCGAGATTAGCTCAGTGAACAGTTGTGGAGTGGCTGCCCTAGGGGCCAAAGGGAGCCAGATGAGGACTGTGTCCCAGGCCAGGGGACAGCTGCTGCTCGGCTCCGAATCAATTTTCATGCAGAAATGAGGGCCTGGTGTTTAAAAACTCTTCTGATTCTGTTTTTTAAAGAGAATCCAGAAATCTGGATTTTTTATGAGAAAAGCTCTCAATTTTAAAAGAGTTGGCAGAAATTGTAAATTTAAAAAAAAAATTCTAAGGTTCAAACAGAACCCAGCTAAGGGACTTCAGTCCCTGATGCCAGTTTTCATTATCTGGTCTCCTTTGTGAGGTTTTTAGTGATGGCAGATGGTGTGATCTGAATCTTTTTATAAAAATGAAACCTTATTCTAGACCAAATGTGAGGAATACTGGCCCTCCAAGCAAGCTCATGACTACGGGGACATAACTGTGGCGATGACATCGGAAGTTGTTCTTCCAGAATGGACCATCAGAGATTTCACAGTGAAAAGTGTAAGTAAGAGGTCAAGATGGGTAGATCTCATAAAATTACCATATATTAATATTGGTATGAATATTAATGTCAACATTAATTAATATTAATATTAACATTAGTGTTAATATTTCTCAGATAATACTGAGAAATATAACTTCCATGCTTCCTCCCTCTCCACCCCCTTCATCTCTCACGGCTGGTTTCTTTCTTTGGATGAATACTCTTGGTTAAAGTCGTGACTGTTAAGTTTATTTGTGATGAGACCTCCTAGTATCCTCTCCCCTCATTCTGCCTTTTTTTCCCTGCTGTTTTCCAAATTTTGAATAGTCTCAATTCATTGCTCTTATAATGAATATACGTTTTTTAAAAAATGAGCTTCAAAGGGTGGCTGTCATAAAGGAGATGGAAATGCCTGCGGTCCAGGTGCGGGTCGCATGGGTAAGGTCAGTCCCCGGGGGTGGGTGTAATGAGCACAGCTGAGTGAGGGACGGGACCGGCCCTAGCCAGCGTGGAGTTCTAGTAATTGAAGGTACATGCTTTGGTCTGAGGTGGGAACCCAGTCTGTATAAGAAGTCTCTGTTATAACCGGGTCCACTTTCTACTATCTGTTAGGTGTTGAAATGGATGGTTTTTTGGGGGTCCTTTCTCAAACTCCTACAGTTCTCAATATTTACTTCATGCCTGCTAATTGCCTGTCACGCTGTTATATTCTCTGGAGGATGTGGGGCATTGTGAGGCAGTTATTGCCCAGAAGGCACTGATTATCATAGTCGTATTTGTGTAAATTATTTTTGGTTTTGTGGTCAGTGACATTTCCAGGTGGGCTTGGGGAATGGGTTTCATGCAGCCCTAAGCAGGTGCAGGTGTAAGAATGTGAGCATGTTATTGGCAGGCAGCTGTGGCGGGAAGGGAAGGGCTCCAAACTCAACATCAGAGGACTGGAATGTCTGCTGCATCGGAAATGAGTGTTGGGAAGTCACTTCTCTTCTCTGAATCTCTACCGCCTTGTCTTTAAAGGGGGATAATAAACCCTCCTTCTTGGGCATATTGTGGGGGTTTGATGGGCAAGATAAAGTCTGCGCAAGTACCTTTTCAGCTGTTGTGCAATGTAAAATTCTGATTTTTAGTGGGAACCACTCCCAGTGAGCTAACCCCTCCTGGTTAGCTGCCTGTCATCTGTCCTGTGCGGTGCTGTATTCGGGCTCTGCTTGGTTTCTCTTGCCTTTTTTTTCCCTATTACACTTGGATATTTTATGTTATTTTATTTTTTATTTTATTTTTTAATTGACAAATAATAATTATGCATCTTCATGGGATATATAGTGATGTTTCCATACATATTACATATAATGATCAGACAGGGTAATTAGTATATCCATCATCTCAAGCATTTATCGTTTCTTTGTGTTGGAAACATTCAGTGTCCTTCTAGATATTGGAAACTATTATTGCTAACTGTAGTCATCCTGCAGTGGTATCACTTGCCTTTCTGATGTTTTAGGCAGCCTTTCTCTCTGAATCTAACTCCTTTTCTTGGCTTTTAGATCCCCACAAGTGAAAGTCACCCCCTGCGACAGTTCCATTTCACCTCCTGGCCAGACCATGGTGTTCCTGACACCACTGACCTGCTCATCAACTTTCGGTACCTCGTTCGTGACTATATGAAGCAGAGTCCTCCCGAATCGCCAATTCTGGTGCATTGCAGGTACGCAGATGGCACGGCGTGTGTCACAGATTTCAGATGTAATAACTGCGTATTTATGAGCACTTTACAAAAGCAAGGCATAAGAGGGAAAGCAATAGGCTTTTAGAAATTTGAGAAAGGTTCAGATAAGGGACCATGGACTTATTACTCCCTAAACCCCGAGACTCCAGAAGAGGAGTTGGCAAATTATAGCCCATGGGCCAGATCTGGTCAGTTGCCTGTTTTTGTAAATAAAATTTTATTAGGACACAGCCATGCCCATTTGTTTCCATATTGTTTATGGTTGCTTTTCTGCTGCAGTGGCAGAAAGAGACCCTATGGTCTGCGAAGCTGAAGATACGTGCTATCTGGCCCCTTACAGAAAAGTTTGCCAACCCCACTCTAGGACAATAAGTTGGCTCTAAAGCAAAAGGAATTAATTTAGAACAGAAGAAGGGAGGGGCTTTGTGGCCCAATGGGAAATGAATTGATGAAACTTGCCACCCTGGGTGATGGTGGCAACTTGAATGGCCGTGAGGTTTAAGAAGCTCTAGCAAGGTGTTTTGTGTTGTTTGACTCAAAAGTAAGTTTGGGACTTAGGTACAAGTCCCAAGCTAGTGCTGTCTGATGTGCGGAGCAAATGTTTACCTGGGCATTGCTCTCAAAGCGTCATCATGGAGGAAAACAAGACGCCTGCGCTCCCAGGGACATTGGAGAGGTTCGCAGAGAGGTACCCACTGTCATGCGTGTGTTTCCTTCTCTTTCAGTGCTGGGGTTGGAAGGACGGGCACTTTCATTGCCATTGATCGTCTCATCTACCAGATAGAGAATGAGAACACCGTGGACGTGTATGGGATTGTCTATGACCTTCGAATGCACAGGCCTTTAATGGTGCAGACAGAGGTGAGGCCAGGGTCTGGGCTTGATGTTCCACCCTTCCCGTCCATTTTTAAGAGTTTGCATTGTGTTACGCACTCGGGTTAAAATACTTCACCCTTCCAGATCTTGCCGGCTCTTGGCTGCGAAACATTGGATTTCTTTGCAGACCCAAAACTGACTTGAGATTAAATGACCTGGTACAAGTGTCACAGCAGTACTGATACCAGTAATGGAACTGCAAACCCAGCCAGTGTCAGGATTCTTAACCTTGCTGTCTCTGACTTACCAGATAATCTTAGGAAACTTCTGAACTTTGGTTTCTGGATTTTGAATTCATAAAACTGATATTTTTTCACTCTTTGTTTCTAAGAAGGTCTGACCATCTTTAAAATAAGCTAATGAAACAATTTTATCAAATAGTAACGATATGAAATAGCATAATGCTGCTTAAGCATTATTACAGCAATTTATCCTCACCCAGCCTTGTAAACATTAAAGAACGTCAGTTATCAGAGCTATAGAAGGATGGCTGGCCGTGTTAATTATCTGTGGTATAATTTCTGTAAGACCATTGCATTTGGCTTTCCCTGAAATGTTACTGGGAAACAGTGTGTCCGAGGCAGGTTTTCAGCAGAACATACTGGGAAGTAGCCTTGTCAAAGGGGTGAATGTGCTTTGACAAGGACTAGAGCAGAATATTAATTTTGCACCAGGCTGTCACCCTGTACCAATTTAGAACTCTATGAATATGTGCTATATTTTTGAGTCTGGCAGGGAATGTTCTAGAGGCCTGGGTACATTGTGTGCTTTGGGGCAAGGTGGAAAGAGTCAAATTGCCTCCTGTGTTGGTCAGAAGAGAGATTTTCTTTTTTCTGCTATAATTATATAGAGTAGTATTTCTCAATCTTATCCTTTTTTGAGAAACGCAGAAATCTTAAGCCTGCCACCAAATTCTTTTCTCATCTCTTTTTTTAAATAATTTTGAAAACAATACTTATTAAAACAATTTAACAGTATAGGGCTACATAGAATATATCTTTCTTTGTTACTTTTTCTCACTTCCTAGAGGTAGGCAATATTTACAGTTTGGCATATGTCTTTACAGGCCTCTTTACATACATCTGTAAACACACACACACACACACACACACACACACACACACACGGAGAGTATTTTGAAAAAAATGGACCCTGTTTTATGTAATGCTTTCCTGTGACTCTTTTCCTCTTCCAGTATCGTGGATGTCTTTCTTTATCAGCATAGATCCCTTCTCTCTCTTTTTTAAGGCTACCTGCCAGATTGTAATACATCCTTAAAAGGTGGTCCCCATCCAAATGCACCCGATCATCCCCTTTTAACCCACCTCCTCGACTGAGAATTACGGTTCACTCTCATTCCACGCAGCCTCACCCGCCGAGGAAATCTTGCTGGAACTTTGTATCGTTCGAATATGGGTGTTCATTATTTCCTCCACATTCTTCCTTTGCCCTTCCCCCAAATTCTGCTGCTTCCCCTTGGGGAGGGAGGTGTGGCCTGTGCTCCTCTGACTGGGGATCTTTGATGAAGTGAATTTTGCTCTCTGTGGTTTTGGATTTCACCAGAATGTTGCCACCTCTTGAAACATGTTTACTTGAACCGTGTGCCGTTAGGTGGATGGGGTTTGGGAGTGGGGTGGAGGATGATAGTGAAAATAGTTCTGGGTGCTCATCTCTGGGAGCTGCGCTCATTTGCTCTCTTTTCCCTTTTTCTATTAGGACCAGTATGTTTTCCTCAATCAGTGTGTTTTGGATATTGTCAGATCCCAGAAAGACTCAAAAGTAGATCTCATCTACCAGAACACAACCGCAATGACAATCTACGAAAACCTCGCGCCTGTGACCACGTTCGGAAGGACAAATGGTTACATCGCCTAATTCCAAAGGAGAACCTTTCTGGAGTTCACCAGACGTCACACCCACAGCAAAGGAGCATGCCCCGATGTTGACATGTTTTTATATGTCTGATATCTTAATTCTTTGTTCTGTTTTGTTAGAACTAATTTTGAGGGCATGAAGCTGCACATGTAGAACATGACAAGGAGAAATTGGGGCTGCCGGGGGGCTGTGGATGGGCGGTGAGCAAACCAACTGCATTCCTGATTACCAATGGGATGAGGTCACTTTTTTTTTTTTTTTTTTTTTTTTTTTTTTTTTTTTTTTTTTTTTTTTTTTTTTTTTTTTTTTTTTTTTTGAGAATTGTGGAAAACCAGGAAAAGTGAGCTGTGATTTTCTTTTTCTTTTTCAAAACAGGTTCTTTTATAAAAAAAGACTATTTTATATGATTCACATGCTAAAGCCAGGATTGTGTTGAGTTTGAATATATTTTAAGTATCAGAAGTCTATTTTTACCTACTGTATCTTGGGATCTAGCTGATGGAAAATACCTAATTGCGGATGATTATCATGTAGGGGAGGGGTTTGTGGCGCCTCTTCCGAGTGGGTTTTCTATTTGAACATGTGCCTTTTCTGAATTATGCTTCCACAGGCAAAACTCAGTAGATGTCTCTATTTTTGTATTGAATCTCATAATTGGAATATATGGAATAGTTAAGCAGTAGCTTAGCATCAGAGGTTTGCCTTCTCAGTAACATTCCTGTTCTCATTTGATCAGAGGAGGCCTCTTTGCCCCTGAATCCACTTCTCCCACCCCCTGTGCATTTGTACTCCACTTTTTCTTCCTTTTTCCCCTCCCAGTTTTCTCCAAAGACTCTTCTGTTGGCAACATTTTCAGCCCATTGGTTGGGTGAGAGTGGAGACTGAACGTCACCTTGAGAATTTCTGTGGGAGGGAGTGGGAGAAGCAGAGGGATCCTATGGTAACATAATTCCTTTTCTTGTTCTTGTTTCGTTCTTTTTCTCATTTCTGTGTTTGGTAAGAAGGACTATTTAAAGGTGCAATATGTGACTTAGTGATTCATGATGCTCTAGGTTTTTAGTAACGTTTTACTCAGGTTGGCATTTTATGTGTGTCCGTGTGTGTGAGTGTGTGTGTGTGTATGTGTGTGAGAGTTTAACAGCGTGGCAATCTGTGAACACTTCAGTGTGAATTCAGTGTCAGATTAATCCCTCTTCCCCCAAAGTCCATTGGCTTTAGTCTCTATCTGCAGTGACACATATCGGAATCTACTGTGTATATATATATGTGTATATATATACTAAACTCTCCACAACAGTCAATCCTATGAATCGAGGTGTACAAAGTTTGAATTTGTATCAAAGATGTAATTATTATTTTTAAAACCTCTTTTCACTATACTGCTGCTGTAATTACTTTGATTTTTTTTAAATGTAGATTCATGTTTTTTTTTTTTTTTGCTTCAGGTGTGTATCCACCCAGCATTTCAGAATTTATGTGGGTTTATTGGTACATAATCTGTAAACTTCTCAAGGCATTAACATGGAAGGATTTGTTTTCTTTTCATTTTATATTGTGGCTCAGGTTATATTCTGAAGAAGTTTTTGACTTTATCCTCCTCCAATAGACAATGAAGTGTACAAGGGTTTATGAAGGCATAACCAAGTCCCTGGAGTCCTGTGGCCGTTTTCCACAGTAACGCAGCCTGCTGTAAACAGGACACGCGTGTCCTCCTAGAATGGGAACGAGGGCTCTCCCAGTGCCCTGGTCACTGTCGACCTCGTCTGGGGGCCTCTCTCCCGACGCTGCCACGCTCCTCCCCTCACCGGCACTTTGATAACGGACTGGATGTGTTAATGGGTATTTTAGGTTATAAGGGGTGAACCACGACGTACTTAGAGCCCTCGACGTGGTTCCGAGGTGTAGTGCTGTATGTCTTTTGTCCCCCCTTCCCTTTGAGGTACTGAGAGGATTAAGATAAGGGGTCATGGTGGTGGCATGTTTTGGGGAGAATCTTACTCCTCCATTGGAAATTGCACTTTTTGCTGAATCCTTTGCATTTTTCGGTAGCACACAGTTTGTTTAGTATCGGGGCCTTAAGGGAATGGGTTGGCCAGGCCAGGTCAGGTCCCCTTGACCTAACTTCAGAGGGGACTTGGCTCTGTAGGTGTGAATTAGGGAAGCCGTGCTGTCCCGGGGTGTGGAGTGAAGCTGCGTTTGGGCGGATTGCTTCCTTCCAGACCACAGCTTCACGCAGGTCTGGCCCCAGCTGGTGCAGATGTCAGAGAGGCCCGTACCTTCTTTCAGAGGTCCCTGTGCAGGCAGCAGTTCTGTGGGCCCTGCCCCTTCCCCTCTCGTTTGTCCAAAACCATCGCGATGAGTGTCTAGGTAGATCCCACGCAGATCCTCAGCCCTGCCCTGCCCACATCGCTGCCATGGGGAAGTCAGAGGAAGGGACTTGTCCCTAAAACATCCTTTAAAAGGTTAGAATCCTTTAAAAGATTAAAGCAACATAATTGTAAACACATTGTATAAAAATGCAAAGCACAGCAGCCCTCCTCCCTTCCGGCCCGTATGGGCTTGGGAACCGGACAGCTCCGGGAGGAAGTCTTGTGTGGGAGGGGTCTGGGCTTCCAAATGTGCAGGTCACACGAAGGTCACGATGCCTCCCTGCCTCCTGAAGAGGGCGGGGCCAGGGCTGTGGGGGTGGTGAGGGTATTTATAGCACAGTGTTTGAAAAGGGATTAGTGTGTAAATATAAAGGACACGCAGGCAAGGGTTGTTCAGAGGCAAGAGGTACGTGCTTCTGAGCCCCTTCAGATGCTCCCAGCAACAGTGAACTAAAATTTGGAGAGTCCAGTGGAATCGGGGTAGTGTGAGCCTCCTGCTCAGTCTTTGACTTGAGCATACGGAAAGGGAGCCAGTGTGGCTGCCTGTCAGTGGGAGGGCCAAAGAAGGGTGGCCGGCTGGTTTGGGGGATTTGGGCCATTGGTATCTTCTCCCAAGAACAAGGACCTTGTGCCTTCAGCATTGAATCTGATGATGATGGGCACCAGTAGGAAACGGCATTTGGTGTCTGTCCACCGTGGCCACACTGTGACCTCCAGCCAGACTTTGGCCTGATCGACTTCACTGGATTTGTGTTTTGTAGAGTCAGAAGCTCCCAGGGGTGGCGGTGGGGGTCACCTATGCAGCTGATCATGTTTGTTTTTCACCTGGGATGCAAAAGCTTGGTTTTCTTTTGAAGTGCTTGATTGTGCTTATTGAGCTAAATAAGTCTCGGTGACTGATGTTAATTTGCCTCCAAAGTCCAAGTGCTGGCTTTTCAGACTACTGTGTAGCGGTTGTGTGTTTCACATACTGTAGCTTTTTCTTCCTGGGGGCACATATGAATAGGATGTGTTGATGTGGACTCTAAATTGTAATTTTCTTGTAACTATTTTGGAATGATGCATATTTCTAATGTTTGTTATACTTGTACAGAGTATTGCTGTTGTTGGTTGCTTTTTTTTTTTTTTTTAAGGAAAAAATGGCCTGAAAAAAATTTTTTTAAAGACTTACAAATACCAAATATAAAAAATGTCAATGCATTATGCCTTTGTTTCTTTCTTCTTTTCCCCCCTTTGTACCATTTCTTGAGCAGTTTACCAGCCTGCCTTCTGCTGGGGCATCCTTAACAAAAACACGTTTCCCTTGGGGGTCCACACGGCATTGCTTTCCTAGGGCTGTCATAACAAGTACCACAGACCGGATAGTTTAAACAGCAGAGATTCATTTTCTCATAATTCTGGTGGCTAAAAGTCTGAGATCAAGGTGTTGGCGGGTTGGTTTTCTCTGAGGCTTCTCTCCTTGGCTTGTTGGTGGCCATCTGCTCCCTGAGTCTTCATGGTCTTCCCTCCGTGTGTGTCTGTGTCCTAATCTCCTCTTCTTCTAAGGACATGAGTCATAGTGGATTAGGGCCCACCCTAATGACCCCGTTTTACTGTAATTACCTCTTTATAGACACTCTCTCCAAATATGGTCACATTCGGAGGAACTGGGGGTTAGGACTTAAGTATATGAATTTTGGGGGGAGGGATACAATTCAGCCCTAACACACATTCAGGGCAATTTAGTGAAGAGGAGGCATGGGAAAAGTGCGTGTGCATCTTAAAATGTGTGTGTGTCGTCAGGGCTAGGACATGGGTCTGCAGATGGACAGTCAACCACTTGGTGGTGGCGTACATGTCCCCAGGATTCTTAGAGGGTTTTTGTTGGTGGATCTGGAGAATCCTAGAATTGCTGGGATACTCTGGCAATTTGGGTAGTTATTTCATCTCTCTGCAGACTTAAGATGATTTCGTTGTGAGATCTCTCTTGTTCCTCTTGCCTGAGACAAATTAATTAATTCAACGACGGTTCATTGAGTGCCTGCTCTGTACCAGGCGCTATACCTCAGTGGCTGAGGGTTCAACGGGGCCACAACGGACAAAATCTCTGCCTTCGTGGAGTTTACATTGCTGATAAGAGGAGACAGACAAGCAACACATGTGAATCAAATCTTTAGTGCGTTAGTGAAAACACAGGGAAAAATTGCATTTCACGTCCTGCTGCAGCCACTCGTCATGCTCACACCAGAGGCCGTGCAGTTGCACAGTGTCAAGGTGGCCCATCTTCTGCAGCGTGCTCTCCACACAACCCCTGCTCTGGTGGAGGGAGATGAGGGAGGGAGTTTGGACAGTGGCGGCGCTCACCTCCAGGCCCATCTGGGAGATAGTTGAGTGGAGCTGAAGTCCCTGGGTGGGTGGGGGGCTCTGTGATGCAAACGCAAAATGAAAGCCAGGAAATACCAAAGGAGGTTTAAAGGAAGAGGAGGCAAGAGGACCCAGAGGAATTGTGAGTTGGGTGGTATTTGAGCTGAGTCTTAAAGAAACAATTTT
>RJWJ010019201.1:0-30535 GCA_004363605.1 Indri indri | reverse complement strand
GCTCCTGCTGGGAGTTATGGGCGTTGGTTTGTGATGTGATGAACACACACACAGTCCACAGGCCTCATCATGGAGTTCGGAGCCCCAGACTGTGCCCAGCACAACAGCTGGGCAGCGAGGTTGGGGCAGGGTCCCACAGCAAGTGGCATATTCCCCTGGGCTAAGGAAGTCACACCTAAAAGCAAAATGATGATCCATGCAGCAGCCAGGGAGTCACGCTGCAGGACTGTGGAGCGGGGAGCTGCCAGGGGATCCTCTCTGAGGGGCGGAGTTTGGGTCGGGCCCTGAGATCTTTAAATCGATGCTTTCAGAGATCTAGTCCCAGCGGGACGGGCCAATGCCCGTGCTGCACCAGGCCTACATTTACCGTGCCCACGTCACCAAAACAGGCATCCCCAACACAGGAGCCACCTGCCTCAGAAGGCCTCTGCACAGAGCACCCCTGTGACAAAATACAAGTGATTTCTATGCAAAGCAGGTTCTGAGAATACGGCACCAAGGAAGCCACAGCTGTTTACAAGACTCCACAGACTAAGGAAGTACTTTATTGAGCCACAAGAGGGAGCCGTTGGTTAACTTTGGAAATGGCGCCTCCGCTGCGTCGGGAACAAAGGATGCCCTGGCGGGGTTTTGGTTACTTCTTCCGGGAAGGAGCCACTCCTTCTCGACTGAGAGAGTCCAATTTAGGTTTTAAGAAATGAAAATTCACAAATGGCTCAGAAAATCCACAGGGCCCATTACATTCTGGGAGTTAGTGGCCATATCGGCTCCCCCATCCTAGACTTGACTGGGGCAGACTTCGACTCTGATCAGCGGGCGACGCCCCGAGGACATTGGGCAATGTCTGGAGACATTTTTGGCCGCTGTGACTGGTGGTGGATGTTGCCGGCATCTCGTGGGTGGAGGCCAGGGATGCTGCCAAACATCCCGTTATGCACAGGACAGGCCCTTCCCTCTGACAAAGAATTATCTCACCCAAATGTCCACAGTGCTGAGTTGAGAATCCCTGATTTCAACGAAAAGAGTAATTTTCTCTCCAGGTGGGGAAGGTCTCTGCTGGCTGTGGTTTATGTGTGGCTGGTCTGGAAGCTTCTGGATGTTCTCTCATCCATCAGGAGAAGCAGGTGCCCCCAGGGACATTACTCCTCCAGGGAGGAGCTGCTGCCCAGTCCAAGGGCCCACCCGCAGGTGTCGCTGTGGCTGGGCACGGGCTCCCTTCCATGCACTCTAAGTGCCTCCCAGAGAGGACGCTGCTGCAGCGCCGTCGTGTATCTGCGGCTCCCCAGCCCCCAGGTGGTCAGGACAGGGCTCCGGGCCAGGCATTGCCTCGTCAGGGTCATCTGGCCCTGAGAATCAGACGCCCCCATGGTGACCAGGCCTCAGCTGCCAGCTGCGCCAACAGGCAGGAAAACACAGAGCCGGGAACGGGTCCCGATGAGAATGCCTTGGCAGCCAACGGCCAGGGTGCACGGGAGGGAGAGGACGGGGCGCTGGAGGTGGCAGAGACGAAGGCCTCAGATCAGAAAACGCCAGCACCGCGGGAGACCCTCCCTGGCAGCACTGCTCGGAGAGGCTGGGGGAGAGGGCCCCGAAGCTGTAGTGAGACCACCTCAAGCTCAGGGAAGGCAGGCTCGGTGGCATCCGGACCGAGGGCCAGGGCTGGGGAATGGGGGAGGGGGAGAGCCAGGGAAGAGCGAGGTCCTGGAGGACCTGAGCCAGGGCTCAGAGCCAAACGAGACGCAAACTCGCACACGCACCTCCAACGCCAGCTCCCACCGTTCTCGGGCCACGGGGCCTGCCGTACCTCCCCCCCACCACGCCTTCCAGCATCCTTGCCCATCCCTGGCACGACGGGGCTGTGAGGCCGAGGGGAGACCCACGAGCCCTCCCTCCTCGCATCTCTCACAGGGCACCCAGACCCAGGGCTCCAGGTTCGGTCCCCCACACTGGTCTGAAACTACGGATTGCTCCTTCTCTTGAGCGTCTTCTTTGAGTTCTCACCATCACCAACGTCACTTTCCTGCTGACTCAGCCTTTTGCTGCTTAAAACAGGGAGGAAATGCAGTGGTTAGGACTCTGGTTCTGTGCCTGTTCCATGCACAACTCACATAACTGGATTAAATGAAAAGGCATCAACGGGCAATCAAAACAATTTTCACTGTGACATGAGTTGTTAAGAAAAGAAAAAAACCAGTTTCCGTTGTTGGGTGGGCAACCATCCAGTGCCATGACTGAGGTGCCCCGGGACAGATCCACCCTATTGCAAATCCCGAAGCTCTGTACCCAGTCGCCAGCCCTGGTGACAGAGGGCACTGCACAGCAATTCAGGCTGGACCCTGATGGGGCGTGGAGGCAGGTCACAGCCTGCCTGGCCAAATGGGACCCCAACAGTGGCAGCTGCACTTCCTGTAACAGCAGGGCCTGCTGTTCTCAAATCACGCCACATAGCTCATTTCTCGGCTTCCGCAGCAGTGCCTCTGAGAGGAGGGCCGGTCTTCTTGCCCCGATGTCAGGCACGTGGCTGCTGAGTGCACGTACTGTACTCACAGGCAAAAAGCTGGGACCCCATTGTACCTGAGTGATCCTGAGGTGTGGTCCCCGGAAGCAGGGTCCTCATCGTTGGGCACCCCTGGCTCGACCCTCTCCCTGGACAGGGGCTTCTTCCTTTTGGTCCTTAGGGGCTTCTCTGTAGAAGATAGATGATCCCAGGCATTCTGTGACTTTAGACAATTGACAACTTCTCTGGGCCTCACTCCAACCCAGCTTGAAATTTCTGAGCACCCTCTGAGCACTGCCACATGTGTGCTCAGTACCCCAAGCTATTATTCCCATTTCACTGATAAGGAAACTGAGGCCCCAAAAGCCAGCACGGCTGGCTGGAGCTAGAGCTGGGATTTGAACTCAGGTCTGCCGGGCTCGCACCATGCTTCCCCTCCACCCCACTGACTGTAAGACTTAATAGAGCAGTAAGAAGCTGGAAACATAGCCCCAGTACCATGGCTTCCATTTCAACAGATCTGGGTTTCTATACTACCTTCCGAGTCACTCTCCCATCGCCAGGTTAGGACATCCTGGGACATCACTGGAATTGTTGCTGGCAGGGGGAGGAGAGCTTATTATCTCCACTTCACAGATGGGGAAACAGAGTCAGAGAAGAGACGCAGCTGGGGAGCGGCAGACCCAGGAACCAGAATCATCAAATGCCAGAGAGCAAGGGCCCTGTGGTGTGTCCTAACCGAGCCTGATCATTTACAGCCAACGGCAGGAAAGCCCAGGGAGGTTAGGTGCAAAGCCTGAGGCCACACAGCTAGTTAACGGTGGAAGTGGGACTAGACTTGTATTTCACAGTCCCGAGTGCCTCCTGCTCTAGCGCACCGCCGTCTGCGACTCACCTGGCAGCACGCATTTACTGGGGAACAGCTTGCTCTCAGCAAGGGGCACCCGGGCCAGGGCTGCCAGCTCAGAGATGAAGTTCTGCTCGGCTTCCTGAAATGCAGATGGAGATCAGTGGGGCCTCCCCTGCCTTCCTCCACCTCCTCCCCAAACGCCCCTTCGCAGAATGGGGTTGACACCCTTGAGGCTGACAGGACGCTGCCCTGGACGTGGAGAATTTTCTAAGATGCCCCCCAGAGACTTAGGGGCAGGGAGGAGGCAC
This sequence comes from Indri indri, assembly GCA_004363605.1. NCBI lineage: Eukaryota > Metazoa > Chordata > Mammalia > Primates > Indriidae > Indri > Indri indri. Next base: position 26,880 of record RJWJ010019201.1, on the reverse strand, counting down.
CTGTGAGGAAGGGAGCTGCCACTCGCCAGCTCCTGCCAGATAGCTGTCGCCCTCATGCCTACGACCCCCACTGTACAGATGAGAACACTGAGGTGAGATGGCCTCAGTGGCCTGCCGTGGCGGTGGCAGCAGCGGAACAGGATCTAACCCACTTCTGCCTGACTCCAGAGTCTGGGCTGTCACCTGCCAACACGGGAGTTTAACCAGGCAGACTTGAATCCATGACTTATTACCTGTGTGACCCTGGATGGCAATCTAACCTCTGCGAGCCTCAGTTTCCCCATCCGTAACTGGGACAATAACAGTGACCACCTCCTCAGGTGCTGGAGGATGACATTAGATAGTGTGTGTACAGCTCTCAGCTCAGCAACTTCTATGACAGACCCTCAACAAATAAACACCAACAACCATTGCTGTCAGTCATTCTTTTTTTTTTTTTTAAAGCAGAGTCTCCCTCTGTAGCCCCAGGTGGAGTGCAGTGGCGTCATTGTAGCTCACAGCAACCTCCAACTCCCGGGCTCAAGCAATCCTCCTGCCTCAACCTCCTGAGTAGCTGGGACTACAGGAGCCACCACCCGGCTAATTTTTCTATTTTTAGTAGAGACCTCACTCTTGCTCAGGCTGGTCTCGAACTCCTGAGCTCAAGCGATCCTCCCACCTCAGCCTCCCAGAGTGCTGGGATTACAGGTGTGAGCCACCGCACGGCCCATTGCTGTCATTCTTACTGTCACAGTTACTACTGCCCGGTGGGGACGCACCGTTAAGTGCTTCCATTCTGGAATATTTAAGTGTTTTATATGTAGGTGGCCACTTTGCTTTACTGCTGGACTTTATAATCCCACACCAAGGAGATTTTTCTGTGACAAAATACCCACTTTATACCAAGAGAGCTGAGCATCCTACATGTTTCAGATAAAGTGCAAACCTCAGTGACCACCAGCACTGCCTGGGTGACACAGACGTTAACTCGACCCTGAGAAGCTCCCTGGTGGCCATGTGCACACAGGGAGGGGCTCATTTCTCTGTTGGGCCAGCAGACGTGGGCTGATTGGCTTGTGAGGGACGCTGCAGCCACTCGGGGAGGTGACACAGCCCTGCCTGCCTTCCAGGAGCCCACGGTCCCATGGCGAGGCCAAGGGATTATCACGGCAGAAGGCGCAGGGCGGAGGGAGCCCCATCACATCGCCCCGTGGCCGACCTGTGGCACGGGGCTGGCCTTTTGCCATTTCTACTCCTCTTTAAGCCCCTGCCTTTCAGAGCCCCGGTTATGTAACTGGTACCTGCAGCTGGGTCTCAAGCTGGGTTTCCAGAAGTTCCATAGCTCTTGCCTGCTGCTTCCGGGCCTCCAGGCGCATCTGCTGGTGTGCAGGGAACTCGGCCAGGAACCGCTTCTGCTGCGACAGCATCCTACGGAAGGGATGGAGGCTGTCAACACTGCTCAGGACAGCAGGGCCACCGGTCCCAGCACAAACCTTCCCGAAAAGCCTGCTGAGTGGAGGCAATTCATAGCTATGAGATGCCCTTGGACACTCGGAGCCGGAGAGGAGCCTGGCCAGTGGGCACGACTCGCTGGGACCACGCACACTGCAGCCACGGCAAGAGGCCCCGCCGGCAGGCTGGCTCGTCATGGAAGTGGATGCCCCTTGTTTGATGCTTGGGAGTGTGCGGAATCCTGCACGTACATTTTTCACGTGATCTTCGGCGTGGCTTGGTGGCACGGGCAGGACAGAGCAGAAAAGGGAAGGGGAAGGAGAAGCCCACAGGTGGGGCCACCCTGAAGACATGCAGGTGCAAAGAGGCTGAGCAGAAAGTGGCATGTTTTCCTGAGAAAGCAATCTTGCCCCAAGGGAGGAATATTCCCCTGACAGGAGCAGAGGCCTGCCAGCCACCCATCCCTGATTTTAAATTTCAGAAGCACCCCGGCCCCTCCCTTGTAAAACAGGACACTTCCTCGGATGCAGCAACTGGAGCTGGGGCAGAGGCCAGGTGGGTCCTGAAAGTGGCTGAATTTCTACACCTGAAGGCAGAAGTCACCTTTAGCATCCATAGGCAGCCGTGCAAGTGGTGTACCCAGAGGCACAACAATGCCACCTTGCTTTGCTTCGTGCTGTCTGCAGTAATGCCTTTCCCCTCTTCTTTGTCTTTGCCCAGAGAACTCCTATTCATCCTACAAGACCCCATCATCCCTCCATCCACTCATTCGTTCAATAAAGTGTCTCTGGCCTGCCAGGTACTGTGCTGGGTTTGAGATGCAGGTGTAAGAGACGCGCAGTCCCTGCCCTCATGGAGCTCTGCTTTGAGCTGGCGAGGGGATAGATGCTGAGCACGTAACTCATTCAATTGATACGGCTGAAGTCAGCACTCTGTGGTAGCCTCTCCCACACCCTCGAGGGGGCCGAGTTTCACTGGAAACCACCTGTGAGTTCACAGAGATGAGGGAGGGGGGGGCGTCCACAGCCGTGCACTAGCCCCCGCATCACATGAGATGGGGTCATGCACCCCTCACCACGGGCTTTGCTTTCTTCTTCCATAAACCAGGGCAGGCCAGGTGGCTGCTGAAGCCCTCCTCTGGGGTCACCTGGCTCAGAGGGAAGCCCTTGAACCACGTCTGTAAGAATCCCTTGGTGGGGAGGGCGAGGGTTAAAAATTCAGATTCCCGGGCTCCGTCTTTGAGGAGTCTGAAGCTGTGGGACCCGGCGTCTGCAAGCTCAGCGGGAAGCCAAGTGTGCTCCTGTGTCCCGGATCTGAGGACTGCCAGACCTGTCGTTTGACAGAGGCACAGAAAGTCCGGGCGAGTTCAGGCCTCGAAACCCGAGAGTAGGGCATTTGCCAACCGCTGTGAGTGACCAGTCGGAGGCCTCAGGGCAAGGCTAGGGGGATGTTGGCATCGGTCTGACCCAGGGGACACTGCAGTTCTTGTTTCCTACACGAGCATCCAGACGAGGGCAGGAATCGACTTCGCTGCGTGTGGCAGGGCTCCTCCTTCCACGCAGCTGGGGGAGCCTCTCCCCCGGCACGGCACCTGCTCCGATTCAGTGCTTTCTCTCTACCTGGGTCTCCCTGTCCGGGCTTGAGCTCCCGAGTGGCAGGAACTGTCCCTGGTCCCCAGTTCAAGGCCAAGCAAAGAATAAGTGCTTACGAGGGCATGTTGGTGCTGTGCCCACAAACTCCCAGCCCCTCTGGAGGTCACCTGCCCGTCCATGGACAGCTTCTGCACATGCCAACGGCTTCTTACGCCAAGCACCTGTGCCTACGCTTTAGGGCTTTCTCTGGCCACTGGAGGAGTGTGCCTGGCGCCAGGACACCTCCTCGACAGACTTTCTATCAGTGTGGAAGGGGAGCCGCAAAGGCCCTGTCTTCCTGGCCCCTTGAGGACACAACAGGGAGCTGTGCTCTGCTCAGTCCTCAGAAGGGCCCCGTGGAAACCGTCCTTACCACAGGACTGGCTGGGTTTTCTCCGGTTGTCACCGGCCGCACCATGACCCCAAAGATGTCCACACCCTAGTCCCTGGAACCTATGAAGACCCTACGATACGTGGCAAACAAGACATGGCAGATGTGACTAAGGATCCAGCCCTCGAGGTCTGGAGAGCAGCCTGGTGACCAGGTGGCCCTGGAGGGCAGAGCAGTGCTCCAGCAGGAGGGTGGGGCAGAAGGACTGTCCGCGCGTGAGCGGGACTTGACCCTGTCGCTGTTTCTTGCTGAGGGGTCACATGCAAGGACAGAGAAGGAGGTGGGGTGGCCTGTGGCTGGGGCATGGCGCGAGGAAACGAGGGCCTCTGTCCCCAGCAACCTGCACGTGCTCGGAAGCAGATTCTTCCCAGCGGGCTGGAGGGCAGCCCGGCTGCTCGACGCCTTGATCTGGGCCTTGTGAGACCCAGAGAAACCGGAAGTGCCAACCCCGGCTTCCGGCCTCCAACACTGCAGGACAATCAGTCTGTGTGTGGCGTGGGCTGCCCAGGTTGTGGTCACTGTGATGGTCGCTGTTGCAGGAAATGCCCATCCTCTCTGCACGGCCCTGTTCCTCAGCGTGCTTCCTGGAGTCGCCACCCAGGGGAACAGCCCGCACCCAAATCCCTGTCTCCGGGTCTACGACACCGAGGTGTGGGTGAGAGGCGAGGTGCGTGTCCGGGCTGTAAGGAAGCCACCGTCACGCCTGTACCTGCTCGCTGGCGTGTGCCAGGAGCGATTGCAGGTGCTGCGTGTAGACCACAGGCAGGACCAAGGCTGCTGCTCCCGCGCCGCGCAGGGGAGCAGACGACGGCCACGTTAACGGGCAAATGTGCGCAGTGTCACGTGCCGATGTGTCACAGGGAGACGTGCTATATGAAGCGGCGGAGAATGGCCCCTGCGAGGGGGACCCCCGAGACCAAAGCGCAGACCTCACCTCTGGTGGACAGCCTGGGAGGCCCCGAGAGTTCCACCTGCCAGCCTGCTCCCCGACGAAGGGCCGCCGTGCTCTTGCTGTTTCCGCAGCTTGTGATTTTCTACCCTCTCACCTAGGCCATGGAACACGCGACAGTCAAGGGGTGGTCTGGAGGGTGCACTGTGGTGGGTCTGGGGCAGGGGCTGGGCTTTGGGGAGAGCAGGACACACCTGCTCTCGAAGGATGTGCCATGACACCAGTGCAGGGAAGGGTGTGGTGTGTGTGGGAACAGACCGTGCGTGGCAGGAGGAAACTGTCCCATTGCCCTCTGTCCCTCCTCTGCTTTCTCATGAGCAGAGGACAAAGGGAGGCAGACGGGAAAGACTCCACACTGAGGCATCACACAGAGCTCGAAAAGCCGCAGCAAACAGGAGAAGCGCCTCTCCAGAGTGCAGCGAGCCTTCTGAATGCCAGTGCCTAATGGATGCCCCCGCGAGTCTGGGCAGTCGGGCCTCTGAAGTCACGCCCCGCTTCTTGGACCTCTGTCCTGTTTGCAGATTTAGGTGCTCATGGTCTTTAGAAGGTTAAACGTGAAGTGACAAGGTGCCCCGGGTTACCAGGACAGGCTCGGTTCATACCATCCGCCCAGGAGAGTTATTAACAGTACGCTTCACTCTCGAGAGGTCTGGCTGGACAATGAACCGCAGGACTGCCCTCTTCTAGGCACCGCTCAGCCGGATAAGCCAACTCACCAGCCGGCAGGTCCAGGGAGCCCTGCCAGGAGGCCCGTGACACTCAGCTAGCTGTGAGACGCACAGCGGCCACTGCCTGGCTGGCCCCGAACTTGCTAGCACCTACAGAGAGACCAGACCTGGGTGACCTCCATGCTAGAACACTGTAACTCTTAAACGGAACAGCTCGGTGAATGAAGAAAAGGGAGTTCAGGTGGTTAAGTTCAGCTACACTGTTTCAATGCATTTACTGTGAAATCCCCACATTAGAGTCGGGTATCAGGGAAGCAGGAAATAAGGGCTGAGATGTGTGGGTGAGTCCAACCCTCGTCCCACAGATGGGGAAACGGAGGCCTAGTGAGGGGAAGTGACACCCCTGGATCTGGAATGTTCTGCAGTGGCAAGCAATCATGTCTGTCTCCTGCTAAACAAGCCCAACTTTCCTTTGGAAAACCATGAAGAACCTGTAGTCATCGGGCACATTTCTGGGCATGTGCCCAGATTCTACTGGAATCTAGGCCTCTAATTCCCCAGGACACAGGGAAGACAAAGGTGGCAGCTGAGCTCAGCTGAGGAACAGCACTCAGGGAAGGCAGCCCTGGCCGTGCGCCCTAACCATGACCCTCATTCCTCCAGGCATCGATTGCAACCTCTGTCCTGGGACAAACCAGGCAGAGCCCGTGGGAGAATGCGGAAGCCCCCCGTTCGGAAGCTCTGGATGCAGGGGAGGATGCTACCAGAAGTCGCCTTCAAGAAATGGCTTTCGAATATTATAATTTGTATGTTATTACTGGAATTGGGGATAATGTCCTTTCCATCACCCCTGGTTGCCTTTTACAAGAGCCCTTGGGAGAAAATTCTTGGGGTCTCAGGAACATGTCAGGGCCACGGGCCTGCTCTTGCTCGTGGTCACTGCAGTGGCTTTAATCAAGTACGTTTCCATCTCCTTGGCTGCCAGGGAGCTTGGAGACAAACTCATTTCCCATCTGAGTGGGATCCGCGGGCACGTGTCCTAGATAACGACCTTCCCCGACTCTCTCCTACCTGTCCTTGCACTGAGTTACCCACTTACAAAACACCCTATCGCACTGTGTGTGTCCCTCTGCACGTGTTTCTTTAAGGCCTTTCGAAAAGCCTTTTGGGACAAAGCAGGGGATGCATAAATACATAAAAGCATTAAAAAATCAAATTCCCCCAAATAAAATTTGAAGCACTTGACGTCCTATCCTGCCCCAAACTACAAGTCTGGACCGTCCCTCCTGGGGCTTCCCCAAGGGGGGAGCCGTACCCTGCAGGGCCTTCAGGTGCCGCAGCTTTCTCTCCCCGTGGTCCTGCACGATCTTCCCGATCTGCTGGTCATACGCCCGCACGAGGCGGCTGACACCAGTGCTGGTCACGTGGACGCTCTCCACTGCCGCCTCCACCAGCGTCCTCTGCAGGGGGAGAGAAGGACAGTGACAGCAGAGAAGTCATGCATGGCAGCCACGGTGGCCCATTCTGTGTCCTGCCTCCCCTTGCCCTGGTTCATCTCTTCCACCTACTCACCGACTGGGGTTTGTCAGGGAGCAGAGAGTGTGTGGTTGGTTTAAACCAGTCATGATAATCTTATATTTTCCTAGGTTAGGGATGGTCTAAGGCTGGCTGTGTAGCCCAATTCTGGCCAATTAAATACAATGTTAGGGAAAGTCTGCTGGGGAGGTCTTCCCTCTCTGAACATTAATGTGAAGCCTCAGTGGGCAAAAGACTTTGCCACTTCTCTCTTCCTGCCTGGAATGCAGACCTGATGTATGGAGAGGCAGTGGCCATTTTGACACTATGAGGCAAAAAAAAAAAAAAAAAAAGAAAAAAGAAAAAAGAAAAAAGCAAGAATGGTGGATTGGAAAGAAAGAGACTGGTCCTTGGTCACATCACAAGGAGCCACTGTGCCAGCTGGGACCACCCACCTCACATTTCTTGTTGCATGGGATAAGTAACTTCCATTTATTTGAGCCATTGTAGTGGGGATTTCTGTTACTTACAGCTATAGGCATTCCTAAATGATACACTTTCAGACCAAAGCAGAAAAGAGGAAATGCTGAGACACTTCATTATAGAGGTTGTTTGGTTGTGCACTGACAAAGTTACCATCCTTTTCTTCATAAGATTATGGACAAAACTCAGAAAAGTTAAGACACAAGAGTGCCCATTTCAACATTTATTGGATGGTGCCAGGCTTTGGGCAAGAAAAGGTAAATACCCACTTATTATTGTTGTTATTTTTGTAGAGGTGGGGTCTTGCATGTTGCCTAGTCTGGTCTCGAACTCCTGGCCTCAAGAGATCCTCCTGTCTCAGCTTCCCGAGCAGCTGGGACTGCAGGCACAAGCCGTGGCTCCTGGCCCCACTTATTCCTGAGTAATTACGATTGAGCGGTTATGTTCCAAGGGCTGTGCTGTCCACTTGTTCTCATAGCACCGTCTGAGAAGCGTACCTGGACACGCGGGTGTGGAACCCGGGCTGCGGAGGTGAGGAGACGGCACAGCCCACGTGGCAGCGCAGGTCTGGGCTGGTCTAACTCCCAAGCTCACCCCTGACTGCAGCTGGGTCTCTCCTCCCCCTCTGCCCAGCCTCCCGCTGCACAAAGGGGGCTCTGACTCCAGACTCCACCCTTCGAGGGACCCTGGGCTCCGGCCTTGCACCTCCTGGCAGGAGCTCCCGTTCTCTTCCCCTCGGGTGGGCAAACCCACCGGCATCGTCGTCCTGCCCTGTGTCCACCTGCCTGCCCAGTGCAGCGGCATCCATGCCCCTTCTCCGCCTCCGGGCCCTCCGTCCTTGGCCACCCTTCTCTCCTCCACAGTTTTTCTGGCTGGCATCTCGTGCACATCAGCAAACAGATCTGCTCTAGTATTTTGCTTTTCCAATCCGGCCTCCCCCAGGCTGGTGCTGCCTGCTGCCCTGCTCCCCCACAGCAGAACCTTTCCAGAACCTCTTGGCCGTGTCTCCCCTGGTCTTCACCCCAGCAGACCTGAGCCCATGAAGGCAGGAACACTGCCCACCTGGCCCACTCTGTCCCAGCGCCTACCGCAGGGCCTGGAGCTCTGGGAATAGACACGGAACACATGTCCATTCTTCTAGAAACTGAGCACAGTGTTCTTTCTTGCAGGTGTGAATGGCAGGGAGGTCCTGATTTTCTAACCCCAGCTCAAAGTCCCTCTGGGAAGCTGAGGATGGAATTGGACACTCTTGCATCCTACGACCTTTTCATGCAATGCACAGTGATTATTAGGTAAGATTCGGAAAATTTTAGGGAAACGGGACAGGCTCCATTTCACCAGCCAGACACAAGAGGCAGCCATGATCTATTCAGAACACGATGTCACAGAAACGTGGGTCCAACCTCTTTGCTGCACAGGTAAGTGGAGTGACTCCCTACTGAAATGAAGGAATCCCTTGGTGGGTGCCTAGAAAGGCTCCGGCACCTCACGACATGAGGGCTGCCTGCTGGTCTTAGGCCTGTGACACCTCTGGTGTCTCCCAGCCACAGACACCCCTACCCCAGCCGTCTGCAACGTGACTCGCGAGGGGCGGCTGCAAGCAGACAGTGCCCGTGCCCACATGCAGCGGCAGAGGGTGCGAGGCTGTGGGGAGAACGCCGTGACACGAGGTAGGCACACGCACTTAGACGTGAGTGCAGTGCTGGCAGCACCTGTCCCTGTTATCGTCACTGTCGTCAGGGTACGGAGTAAGCTGTTCTCTGCTCAAGCCAAGCTGATTCTAGCAGTGCTTCTCAGCTGTCAGGACGAACTCTGAAAAGCCTCTGTGTGTCAGGAAAGCACACGTCTCTCCCTGGGAGAGGGACTGGTTCTGCCACTGCCCAGCTGCATGGCTCTGGGTGACACCACGTTCCCTGAGGGCTGCCATAAGCGCTGAGCCAATGACCAGAACGAGGCAACGCAGGGCCGAACAGCAGACGGGAAATCTGCAATCTGTTGCTGTGGTTCCCCACCGTAGAATGCCCCGGGGAGAAGATCCCATCTTACAGATGAGAAGAACAAGGCTTGGGGAAGTCGTGTAATCTCTGCAAGGCCAGAAGGTCCATGACAGGTGCTGCAAGGCCAGACCCAGCTCTCAGATCCCACCCCAATTCTTCTTGTCCTGGGTGTCCCAGGGCATGGGAGGTTGGCACGTACCTTGAAGTCATCCCTGTCCTTGGCCCGGCTCTTGGTGGCCACGTTGCGTGCATACCCCAGCAGTGCCTGACCGATGGCATGCTCTGTGTGTTGCTGCAGCCGCTGCCCGACCTCCTGGGCCTCAGCCAGGAGCTGCTGCTGGAGCTGCAGCCGTGTCTGCTGCGCCTCCTCCTCCAGCCTGCCAGCCTCCTCCAGGATACGTGCCTCCTGGAGAGAAAGGGACAGGGAGGGGCCACGATGCTGCCCTGTACGGAGACGCTCCGGCCAGGACCAGGGTGTGGGGTTGGTCCTGCCCAGGGCTCCAGGGTCGGGAAAGGGATGGAGAAAGGGAGGAAAGAGGTGGCCTCTGGGCTTGTGAAAACCAGCACACAGTGGATGAGCTAGGGTCCGCTGAGATTCCCCCTCTTCTAAAAGGGCAATGATTGAGCACCAACTGTGTGCCAGTACCATCTGTGGTCCCTCACAAGTTGGGGAGGCTTGCTCACCCTTCTAGAACATCATGAGACCTGAACACTAGGACACATGAGAACACAAGGACTCAGAGAAGTTAAGTAACTTCCTAAAAATCACACAGCAGAGCCAGGTTTTGAAGGCAGATCTGAGTCTCTCAGGACATCCTAGAAGCTGAGGCAGGGCACACAGGGGCCTGAGGACTGGCTGTCCTCGTAAGAATATGAAAGAAAGAAGTGAGGGGAGTTGGCACCAGGCGGGTGAGCCCTCGTGCTCCCCCAGAGCTCTCCTGGGCAGAACCAAGGAGACTGTGGGCTTGAGCCTGATTCGCGGGTCGAAGGACATTGGCTGCTCCCACAGGTTAGTGGCTGCATGCAGGAGACCCTGAGTCAGCCTACTTGGGTTTAAATCCCAGCTCAATTTACAGATTCTTTCTTTCAATCTGTTAAAGACTTTGAAGAGATTGCAGAGGCCTCTTCTCCCACATCTCTGATGCCAGCCACACCCATCTCTGATTTCACATGGATTTTCTAGTGCGATTCTCATTACTGAATAGCACCTACACTAGAACCTTCTGGCACATGGGTACCCCCTACAGTGGGCAGCCGGTGGGTGTCCCCACCTGTTATGGGTTAAATTGTGCTCCCTCAAAATCCATATCCAGAATCCCTGACCCCAGCACCTCAGGATGTGACCGTACGTGGAGACAGGACCTTTAAAGAGGCCATTAAGGTAAAGGAGGTCGTATGACTGGCAGGCGGGCACTGCCGCCTGGGGCAGGGGGGAGCCGCCGCGCCGGCCTTACCAGGGCTTTGAGCAGCTGCCACTGGGGTTCGTCCAGGCACTGGGAGGACGCCTGCTCCAGCGCGTGCTGCTCACGCAGCTCGTGGAGGAGGCGCTTCTTCCCCGACAGCCTCATCTGCGCCAGGCTGGCGAGCGAGCTGCCACGGAGATCCAGCCTCCGGAGGGCCGAGCGCAGCAGCAGGTTGTGGCCCTGCAGGATGCGCCCCGCCGACCTGGGAGGAAAGCAGTGGGGGCCGGCGTCAATGCTCTGGGCTTCCCTGAGCTCGTGAGAATCTCCCCAGATAGCTCCCTGCTCCCCCAGGGAGCCTCTGCAGAAGGAAGTGGGTTGGAATCGTCTCGCCATCCGCTGCCTGTCCTCGTAGACACGGGTGCTCACCTGGGTGCTGCTCAGCCGCCTGCTCTTGCGTTAACTTTTTTTTTTTTTTTTTGAGACAAAGTCTGGCTCTGTTGCCCTGGCCAGAGTGCCGTGGCGTCAGCCTCGCTCACAGCAACCTCAGACTCCTGGGCTCAAGCGATCCTCCTGCCTCAGCCTCCTGAGTAGCTGGGACTACAGGCATGCGCCACCATGCCTGGCTAATTTTTTCCATATGCATATTTTTAGTTGTCCAGATAATTTCTTTGCACTTTTAGTAGAGACGGGGTCTCGCTCTTGCTCAGGCTGGTCTCGAATTCCTGAGCTCAAACGATCCGCCCGCCTCGGCCTCCCAGAGTGCTGGGATTACAGGCATGAGCCACTGCGCCCGACCCATTAACTTTAAATCTCTGTCCCACCCTGCCCAGCTGCCTCTGCCACATGGCCACTTGAGTTTCTTACATGACTCTCAAATCAACACATTTCAAACGGAAATCTTGAGCTATTTTTGAGTTCCTATCTAAGTGATCCGCCTAAGGCCCAGCGTTGTACAGCTCCAGGGATTCGCCGAGAGGCGGAAAGGCAGACCAGAGGGCTGGCGCCCATCTACCAAGCAGGGGAGGCCTGGCCAATACGCCCGGCTTCCCACTGGGGCCTTTACCCTTGGAATAAGGACTCATCTCTCACAGAGACCCAGTTCTGTATCAGCTAAATCCCCAAATGGGTGCAGTTAATCTACCACTACCTGCAACTGCTGTTAGAAGGAGACCCTCCCTGGAGGAAGATCACACCATCTGAATCATAAATCATCTCTACAATTTTTCATGCACAGGGTTCATCATTCAATAAAAATAACCAGACATGTAAACAGATAAGAATTACCAAAAATAAAGAGAAAGAGAGACAATAGAAACATACCTGCAAGATATCAGATAATAGAATAATCAGACATAAACTTTACAATAATTATGATTAATACGTGCAAGAAATTAAATAAGATACAACAGATAACTGGAAACTATAAGCATCAAATGAAAATTCTAGAACTGAAAACACAGTAACTGGCATTAACAGCTCAGTAGGTGGATTCGGCAGCCCGTAAAACACAGCTGAAGAGTGCCTGGAAGATGGCTCGGAAGCGAAGAACCAGCCTGAACCGCAGAGAACAGAATGAAGAAAGCGGCCAGCAGGTCAGAGACACACAGCACAGCGGAGGCCGACGAACTGTGGAACCGCAGCCCGGGAAGAGGCAGGGAGAGAGAGGGCAGAGGAAGGTTTGCAGAGAAAATGGCTGAGGATTTTCATAAACTGGTATGAAAACCCAAATACATCAGCATCAGGACTTACATTAAACATAAATGGGCTAAACTCTAATACAATTTAAAGACACAGGTTTTCAGGCTAGACAAATCCCCCAGCTGCTTCCTGCTGCCCTCAGCACGGCTGATCAGGTCCCCCTGGTCCGACCCTACTCATGGTCCTCTCTCGATGCCGCCCGCGTGTGAGTCAGTGCCACAGCTGTGTGCTGGCTGCTGGGCGGCATACCCAAAGCAGGCTCTTCACAGAGCCTCAACAACTATGGTTATATCAAAATAATTTTTCTCATATGAAATAAGGAAAAAAGAAATATTTTTCAGCAAACGGAGAAGACCATATTGCACTAATAGTGACAGCAAAAGTATAAAAATGAATATAAAAATGGATCAACAAATGGGGAGTGACGGCAAAAGGCCTATTGCCTTTCTGGGGCGATAGGAATGTTCTAAATTTGGATTGTGGTGATGGGTGCAAAACTCTGTAAATTCACTAAAAATCATTGAATTATACTCAAAATAAATATATGTAAATTATACCTCAAAAAAGCTGTTCAAAAAAGCTCCTATGAAGTAGGTATCCTTAGTCCCACTTTACGGATGAGGAAAGTGAGGCTGAGAAATGTGAAGCCATTTACACTCACAGGCAGGCAGGCAGGGGCAGTCAGTGCGTCCACCTGACAGATGGGGCGCTGAGGAGCACGGAGTATCACGGGGACTCCCAGCCCCATCCCTCAGAAAGCTGTACTCACTCTTCAGTGAGGCCGCCAAGTCGGCCCAGGACTCCTCGCACGGTGCTCTCGTGGTCTTCCTGCAGGTGAGTCCGCAGCACAGTGGACAGAGCACACTCCTCCATCCACACCTAAAGCCCGGGACAGAGCACAGAGCATGCATGTGGTCACTCAGCTGGAGTTCATTTCATCAGCCTTGCTGTGCTGGGCTGTGCCTTTTGTCTCTTGTTTAAAAAATCCCCTTATCTCCTGACGTCATTAAGATTTACTCCCATGTTTGCTTTAAAAATTTAAATTTTTTCCTATTAACGTTTGCATTTAGGTCTTAAAGTATCTAAAATTTATTTTCTGTGGAGCGAGGAAGAGATCTAATTTTCTCTGGATCAATGGATAGCTAATTGTCCCGCAGTGTTTATTAAATAATTTATTTTTTTCTGACTTTCCTATAATGCCACTTTGTCTTACGTGATTAATACACGCTCGCACAGCTAGTTCCAGGCTATTTTGTTCTGTTGGTCTGTTTACTTCTGCACACTGCTGAGTTATAGCAATAAACATCAGAGCTGCTAGGGCAAGTCCTTCCTCATTCTCTTGTTCAAACCCGTAAGACTATGCTTGTGTGTTTTTCTTTTCTTGTGACTTTTAGGATAAGTTGGTCAAGTTTAGGAAATAAATTTTCTTTTAAAAAAATTTCTTGTCATGGGGTTGATTTCATGGATTAATTTGGAGGATTGCCATCTTTGCAAAACTGAGTTTCCTACCCGAGAACGCGGCATTTTATGTCTTCAAAAACATTTTCTGAACTTTTCCATTGAGCTCTTTTACATGTTGGTCAGGCTTACTGTCAGGCACCCTGTGGCTTTTATTCTGCAGACGTTCTTTATGTCAAGGGTGTTGCTGGTTGGGAGGAAATCCACTGGTTTGAACATTGATTTTGCACGTGGCGACCTTGCAGAGCAATCGAATGTGACGGTGTGTCTGTCGATTCGTTCTTTGGCTTTTCAACAGAGACACTTGTGCCCCCCACACATGACGCACAAAATTCTACGGAGCAGCGTCTGCTCGACCTTACGGTGTGGCGCAGACCTTGTTTTCATGGCCCGACTTACAGTCTGATTGGTTTATCTGATTTTCTGTGAGATGGGATTATGGTTTCACTTTGTCCGTCTTTCTTTTCAATTCCGTCAAATTTCGCTTTATGTATTCCGAGGCCGAATCGTCGAACTTCTGAGGCAGCGTCCCCTCGCGCCACGGAATGGCCCGCTCCGCCCCTGCGGGGCGCTTTCCGCCCGGTGGGTGTTTCTTCCGGTCGGTGTTGCCTGGTCCCTTTCCTCTCCTTGGCTCTCTCACCTTTGGTGCCGCGATGACTTAGCTGAGTCTCTTGTAATAAATGCCACATATGTAGATCCTTTTTCCGCGATCTAAGTGAACCTGCTGCTACGCGCTGTGACTGACGGTGTGCTTGGACCTTGCCTCTGCGCCGCCCCTGCTTCCTGTGCTCTTTGGATTGACTGTTCTTTACTGCGTATTTTCTTCTCTGCCTTGGAAGTTGCATCTTCCACTTGCTTCACTCCGTCGGTGCACTCCACAGATCACCAGGAGCGCACCTGTGCTGAGCAGGTGGGGGACGTGCACCCTGGGGAACCCGGCGTCTGGGTGAGGGGGTTAGAGGCCCGATGGTCGGGGGTGGCCGTGGGAGGGGAGGCTGCAGAAAGACACTGGGCTCTGGGCGGTGCTGACGGGAGGCGGGTCCTGCCGGGCACCTCGGTCAGTCTTATCCGGAGGGAGGGGCGTCTCGGTGGGGGGGCGGGGGCTAAAGCCACCTCGCTCGTCTCAGCCAGGACGGCGCGTCTGGTCACCTGGGGGCTCGGGCAGCGTTCACGTCTGGTCTGTGTTCAGGCATGGTTGCTCAGTGGTCTCGCTTTTGTCTCCCTCTGCCACAGTCGGTCACAGAGCGGCCCTATCCGATGTTGACATTCTGTGGCACTGTTCAGTAGGAGGACACCAGGCCCAGTGGGGAGCACCAGGCAGCTCCCGGATGGGGGGCTGCTCCGTTCTCTCCCCCACGGTCACTCTTCATTTTTCAAGTTGCACACTTGCTTTGTAAGAATGACGGGGACACTTCTGTGCCCCCAGAACAGCAGGGGTGTAATTCCAGGGTTCTCCCCACAGCACAGGACGCTGCTCTGCGGCTTCGGTTCCGTCCGTTTCTGAAGTCTTTGTTGTTTGAGTCATCAACGCGCCTTCTCACAGGATTATTTATTTCCTTTATTCTTGCTCCCTCTGTTCTCCTTTACTGTCTTGAAAATGACATATTCTATTTCTGCAGAATTATAGACACATTCTATTTCTATAGGACTTCTCACTCTACATGTCTCTAACCTTCTTTCCTGTCTTCCGTGTCTTTCAATCTCTGAGCTGCCTTCTGGGACCAGTTTCTCACATTTATATTCTAGTTCACACAGTTTTTTCAGCCACATTTAATCTGCTATATAACTCATCCATTAAATTGCTGTTTTCATGCCTAGAATTTTCATTCATAAAAGTATATGTTTTTTCATCTGTCTTGTCTTTTTTCATAATGTCTTGTTTTGGGGGCTATTTGTTCTTTTTCAATTGTTTTTAAAAGCTTACTTTATAAGCACTTGCTAATAATGCCTTATCTGAATTCATTGGAGCTTGCCGTGGTCTAAACATGCGCTGGCTGTGTGTGCAAACTCTTACGGTGGACTGTGCCCTGTGTGTTTTGTGATTTTGGATGTTAGCTCATCTCCAACGAGGCTTTATCTGTGAAAATCCTATTAGGTCCAGGGCTGCACAGCCAATAAATAGTAGAGCAGGGACTGAAATCTAGGTCCGTCTGTCTCCAAAGCTCAACTCTCTCCCAGCTGCACCACGTCCCATCGCCAGGGTGGGAGCCCTGCCTCTTCCTGAGCTTGCGTGGAAAGGCTATGCCTCCATCCGCCTGGAGGTGACGCTGCCGCACGCAGAATACGAGGGAACTGTGGCCGGGAGGGAAGGACTCGCGGCCTGGACCGAGCCCTCCTGGGCATTGTGATGCGTCACACGTACACACAATCTCACAAAACCACACTGTCACCTGGCACATTTGGGTAAAGTCAGCCTGTGACTCCATGATCTATCAAAGTGCTTGGGAAACCAGAACATTCTAGAAAATTCTACACAGTCTTGATTCTTTAAAAGGTGAATTAATGTCACTAAATGGTTTGGGGGTTTTCACTGTGTGTTTTGGGAGTGCAGATAAAACTGGCAACAGGATTCAACGCAGATCAGGAAGACCAAGGTCCTTGGGCACGTGGCCCCGCCCTGCCACATGAGCCTCTTTGACATGGCCCAGCACAAGCCAGAGACGCTAAACCAGCAGCAGCAAGGGGCTTCCAGGGTCACCGTGCTCACGCTGGTCGTTGGTTGCAGGCCATTTTGTAGCCTTGGATAAGGTACACACTTTGTTTCAAACTCAGATTTTGTACAAGGACTAAGGGAAGGGCATGGATGGTCGCTGGCCCGGTACGTGCTGCAGTTTGGCAGTGCCCTCTGGGAACAGGTGGGCTCTGCAGTCGGCACCTGGGGCAACGCCAGGGTACTGAGGATGAGGGAAGCATTGCGGTTATAAAAAGCAAGGTCGGCGTAGGCCTCGTTGTGCAAGTGACACGGAGCAAGGACCTGGAGCAGGACAGGGAGGCCGCAGCATGCCCGGGGAGCCAGAGTGATGCAGGGGGCCGGCGAGGCTGGAGGCCGAGCCAGGATGGGAATGGGCAGCCTGAGTCCGGGGCTGCCGGGTCCTGCTGTGACGGGCCTTGCAGGGCAGAGGAGGATGCTGGCTTTGTTTTTGTTTTTTTTTTAAAGATGGGGTCCCACTGTGCCACCCAGGCTGGAGTGCAGTGGTGTGATCGAACTCCTGGGCTCAAGTGATCCTCCTGCCTCAACCCCCCAAGTAGCTGGGACTACAGGCACACACGTCACCATGCCTGGCTATGTTTTACTGTTTGTAGAGAGAGGGTCTTGCGATGTTGCCCAGGCTGGTTTTTTGATCCGCCCACCTTGGCCTCCCAGAGTGAGGCTCTGGCTCTTATGCTGCATGAAATGAGAAATCAATAGGGGTTTTGATCAGAGAAGTTACCTGATGTGACTTAGTATCTTTACCAAATCTATTGTGCCGATGATTGCAAGATGCTCAACTATTTTAGGTGTCACTGAGAGAAAAGTTGGTCAGGCTCGGTGGCTCATGCCTGTAATCCTGGCACTCTGGGAGGCCAAGGCAGGAGGATTGCTTGAGGTCAAGAGTTTGAGACTAGCCTGAGCAAGAGTGACCCCATCTCTACCAAAAATAGAAAAAATTAGCCAGCGTGGGTGGTGTGAACCTGTAGTTCCAGCTACTCGAGAGGCTGAGGTAGTAGGATCACTTGAGCCCAGGAATTTGAGGTTGCTGTGAGCTAGGCTAAAGCCACGGCACTCTAGCCCAAGCAAGAGAGTGAGATTCTGTCTCAAAAAAATAAAATAAGAGAGAGAAAAGTCACTGCCAATTAAATTAAGATGCATCTCAATTTCAGGGCTGTTAATATATTTTTAAATGTGTATTGTTGGCATACAGCATATCTTAGAAATACCAGTCTGGATGGGGGTGAGGACAGAGGGCACCACTGGCCGCTGTGGCAGCACTTTAGCAAGAGGCACGAAGCTCCGGCGGGTGCTGAGAGGAGTGCGATGTGGTCGCTTTCTGGATCAGACGAGCTGGAACCAATGGGATTTCCTACCGACCGCTGTAGCATGTGAAAGAAAGAGGTGGCGCAGATGATCCCAAAGCTTTTGCTTCGTGAGGCAGAAAGCAGGAAGAGGCTGTGGGTGAAGCGGCCAGGGCGACAGCTGTGTGGGACACACTAAATTTGCACGTCTGTCAGTCACAAACAGAGACGGCACGTAGAGCTGAGTTCGTGAACAAGTCTGAGCCAGAGGGATACATTTTGGAGGCGTTGGCTCTCAGTCCAACAGCCCTCGAGGAACTGAATCTGCCAAGAGCCTTGTGCGTGTGTTGTTTTAAGCTGCTATCATAGTCTGGGGTATTTGTTATGCGGCATTAGAGAACTGACACAGATGGCATGTGACTAAATGGGACCCCCAAGACAGCGCACGTGGATGAAGGAGAGGACTGCAGGCTACCCCCAGGGGCTCTCCAGTGTCCGGCAACCAGGAACCAGCGGCGGAGACTGAGAAGGAGCTGCCTGTGTGCGGGGAGGGGAAGCAGGAGAGTCAGGGGCGTTTTGGGGGCGGGAGGCCCCAGCGTGGCCACACGCTGCTGCTGCCGAGTCCAGCAAGATGAGGCCTGAGCGCTTGGCGCACAGGAGAGCAGATTCGGCGATGAGGCGGCGGACACCTGCCTGGAGTGGGATTGAGAGCAGGGGGAGAGGGGAGCTGGGACACAAACTTGGGTGGACTGCCTCTAGCGCTGCTGTTCTCGCGTCACGCTAGAGAGCACCCCCACTGCACGCTCCCAGCGAGAAACGCAGGCTTACGCAGTGCTGTGGAAGCTTCCTGTGGCTGCTGTAACAAATTGCCACAAGCTTAGTGGCCTAAAACAACAAGAATTTAGTATCTTACACATCAGGAGATCGGAAGCCCAAAATGGGTGTTGAGGGGCTCAAGCGACGGTGTCGGCAGCCCTGCATTCCTCCTCGAGGGGCTGGGGCAGGATCAGTTTCCCCACCATTCCCCTGGCTCACGGCCCCTTCCTCCGTCTTCCCATCCAGCAGTGGCTGGGTCTTTCTGCCACGGCATCACTCTGACACTGGCACTCTCATGAGTCCTTTTCCACCTATAAGGACCCTTGTGATGACATTGGGCCCAGCCAGATAAGCATGTCCCCATCTCAAGATCCGTAATGACTCTGCAAAGTCCTTTTGGCCTTGTAACCCGCCACATTTACAGGTTTTAGGGATTATGGTGTGGACCTCTTTGGGGCCGTTATGTCGCCTACCACAAGCGGACTGGGAGAAGCCCAGACACCTGCATTAAAGTGGGATTAAATTTTGAGAAATGAAAACCTGTCTTCATTGTGTAATTCACAAACTCCATAATTTTTAACAACTTTCCTGAGCAACACGTTGAGAAACCACCAAGGCCTTTTCGACAGAAAACAACGTGGGAAAGGCGATTCTCAGTCTGGGTGTGCTGGTGATTTTCAGGACTAACATTCATCCAAAGCTAGAAAGTTCATTTCTCATTTTTGTCACCGATGAGGAAAGACGGCAAGAGGAAGAGACCGTGGATCTCTAAATATCTTGTGGCAATTTAAGGCAACTAAGCAATCAGTAAGTTAATTATGACATATACACTTTGAGAAACAGTCTTGGGTCACACTTATTTAATCAGTTGATGAGGTCATTAGCTCTTCTGCTTGCTTCTTGAATGCAAAACCCATCTTGAAAACATCCCCCACATGCCAAGGAAAATTCACAATCATATGCTCACAAAGCAAATAAATAAAAAAATAAAAAACAGAGCCATGCATAGTCTCATATTTACCTAAAATATTAATAACTTAAGATTCATAATCAGAGAGTTTTAGATGAACCACAGGTGTTTTATCGGAAATGAAATTCTAGATTTTTCACTGTCTATACTGTTAAATGATTCAATGGACACTGTGCAAAAGGTCTTACCTTGCATTACCTCACGGCGACTTGTTGGGTATTTTGATTTCTTGTTTTCACAAAGAATCTGGGGTTCTGGGATGCTTAGCACATTGTGCAAAATCACAGAGTTGCAGGATCTCAGTTAATTGGCTAAAGTCACACAGCCCATTAATGTGTCTGCTCTGGCTCAAACCCATGCCTGGAGCTCCCCAGATTAGGGACCCGGTTGCAAAACCACGGTGGTCTCCAGAAGGCGCCCCCCCTCGCTTGGTGAGTCCACATCAGAGGCACATTAGACCCACCTGGTGAGCTTTCTAAGCCACTGAGGGTCCTCTTGCCTCCCGAGAGACTGCAAATTAATTGGTCTGGGGCCCACAATTTGGTGCAAATTAGATGAATTCATCTTCATTTAGATCCTTTGGAAGAATACAGGGTCAAGGTGACCCTGCAATAATCTCCAAAGCTGCATTATTGTTGCCAGGAATGCAACAAAATCCTCCTGAGTCCTTACTGCATTGCTGCCATTGGGCTCTGAATAGGGGGTGTCAATATGAAATCAGGGTGCTGCCCTCAAGGAACTCACAGCCAAATGCAGGAGAGTCCAGTTACCTGTGACAGGGCAGTGGCCACGTGTTTGCATGACACTCTCCTCTGTTTACTTCATGCTTTCTATAGCTCCAACGAATTGCTTTAGAAACCTCTTTTAGATGCATCAGTCAGAGGGGTCTCTGTAACTAACTGAAAACCCCACATAAAGAAACAGGGGTTGTTTCTGACAAGAAGCACCTAGGGGTGGGCAGTCTGGGGCTGGAACAGTGGCCCAGCGCCACCACCAGGGACTCAGGCCATCCAGGACTTTGTTCCACTGTCTGAGCATGCCAGGCTCTGTCCTCACACGGCCTGTCTGTCGGGCAGAGAAAGGCAGGAAGAACGGGGTTGCTCCAAGCAAGACCTGGCGTTTTGCATTAGGAAAGAGAAGCCCCTTGCAGGTGCCACGCCCTGTGTCATAGGCCAGAGCTATGTCAGTCAGCGGCTGCTATTTGCAAAGGATGCCAGGCTACTGAGCATGTTAGTTTTACAGCCTCTCGAGAGCAGAGGCGAGGGAGAAAGGAAACGTGGGCAGTGTTGGTGGATGCAGAATTTGGAAGTCCCTTCTTTTATTTCATGGTTTTCAATTTTTTAAAAATAAAATCAATGAGTATCGTAGTAGTTTCCCATTCCTACCGTACCACATTGCCACAAACTATGGCTTAAATTTATCATCTTAGAGTTCTAGAGGTTAGAAGTCTGAAATGGGTCTCAATGGGTTAGAGTCAAGGTGTCAGCTGGGCGGTGCTCCAGGTGAAATCTGTCCTTGCCTCTTCCAGCTCCTGGCCACACCACTCTCCTGGTGGCATCCCCTCTCCAACTCTGAGCCTCCTGCCCCCTTTCACAAGAACCCTGTGATCACTCCGGGCTCACCTGCACAACCCAGCATCTTTTCCAGTCTCGAGACCCTTAACTTAATCCCATCTGCAAAGGGCCATTTGCCATGTGCGGGGACATGTGCCCAGGCCCTGGGGATTAGACGGTGGACATCTGTGAGGGACCACAATTCTGTCCACAGCATAGATCCATGGTCCTAATAAGAAATGACTTTCACTGGAAAACACCCCTGCCCCAACGACCTTCCTTTCTGCTGCCATTTGTTTGCTGTTTATTTCTCTTGTTCTAAAACCATGCTTTGCTGCTCTTTCTTGATTGATCAACACAAGGCATCATCTCCTGACTTCCTACCATGGGAGAGACGGTCCTGCTCTCTATCCTACCCCACTGGGCTGCTGTGAAAGACTGGCAGCGGTAATCTCTCTAGAGCGTCTGCAGTAAGTGCCAGGGGCGCTCACCAAGCGTGACGTCTCATCATCCTTCCCAAGTTTCCCAAGTCCCCTGGTTGCCACACGCACGCACCTGCTGTTCCTGCTGCAGGAGCTCCTGGAAAAGTTGCCACTGCTGCCTCCGGAAACGCTCCGACTCCCCCAGCTGCCGGGTGGCGTCCTCCCGCACCTCCTGTCTCAAGTAGTCACACGCCCCCCGGGGGAGGCCAGTCACGCCCGGGAGCCTCTCAAGGAACAGGACGTCCGCGAACTTCTGGAAAGTGTCTATGGTGCTGCAGTACAGTTCCTGAAGCCGAGAACCACATTGGGGTCATGGGCGATGGCAGGACCCCGCGGAGGGCCTGGGCCTCCCTCTGCCCCTCCGCCCACCCTCCCACAAGACACAGAGGAGATCCAGAGATGGGAGCTCTCAGATCACATGTGTGCATGCACGCACAGGCACAGTCTCTCTCACACACACAGATGCACATGTGTACACACACATATAGACACGTAGACTTGTACATACACTAGACATGCACACACACACACTTATGAATGCACAGACACAGGCACATATGCATGCATGAACACACAAACTCATACACACTTGCACACATACACACACACCCCTACACACACTCAGAGTCTTAGGACACACCTGCTGCCTTCAAGCCCTCTCACCTCACCCAGGCAAGCTCCATGCCCCTGCCCCAGTGGTCCCACCGGCCCCAGTGAGCTCTCATCGCTGACATCCCCTCTATGTCACCAACTGGGCCATTTTCACAACCGTCTCCCTGTCCACCCTCCACACTTGGGCGAGTTATTGGTGTAAACCTCAGATCTTACCGTGAGCCCTCCCTCGCCTGCTCAGGTAACCTGGATGACCCCGAACCCCTCCCTGGGAAGGTCACCTGGCAGGGATTCCAGGCAGCTCCACGTCTGGCCCCTGCTGTCCTGCCTCCCGTCTCGTCAACCTGTGACCTTTGTCCCACCTCCCCAACCCTAGTCTTTTTCTAAAAATTATTTCTTTAAACTATGAAAAAAATCCCACACCATAGATAGATGATAATATTAAACACCTGTGGATCCATGACTTGGATATATATTTTTTGCATTTAAAACACCAAACCTTGCGGGTTAAGCTGGACTCCTTCATGTGCCCGGCAGTTCCTCCCCTCTGCCCATCCCTGTGAATGCAGTGTCTTGCTTCCTACACTTTCACGGTACATGATGCTCATAAACGTGGCTTTGGGCGTGTGTGTTCATTAACATATACAGGGCATCTCATCGCATGTTTTATTAGAAGATGCTCTTTCAAGCCTTTGCCCCATTTCTAGTCTCTTTGCAGGGTGGGGAGGAATGGACACCTCCTCATCCTGCAACCCTTCCCCTACCCCCCACACACAAACAATCCCTTCTCAGAAGCCTTCTCTGGGCCACTCCGACTAACCTGGGCATTTCCAACCCTGGCTCCCACAGCTCTTTGGTTAGCCTACCAGGGAATCTAAACCACAATTCATGTGTCATCCCCCGGACCTGAGCTTGGAGGCCGTATTGTACTTGGGACTCCACCTGCATCTCACATCCCCGCAGCCCAGCACATGACTATGCTCCTCCCGGCATCGGGTGCCAAGTGACCAGAACGCGGCTTCCCCCACTCTGTCTCAGAACTCTCCACACGTGTTCTCAAACTCGGTCAAGGCCCCCTCTCTGGCAAGGCCCCTGACCATGGGGTTAGGTTGGGTGCAGTGTGGTGCAGCTGAACCCCTGCTTTCCTTCTTGAGTTCTGGGATCTCAGCACGTGCTGGGCACGTGACCGATCCCAACAAAACCCTACGCTCCTGAGCTCAGGCCAGCTTTCCTGGCAGACGACGTTTCACACGCGCTGTCACAACTCATTGCTGGGGGCCTTAGGTACATTCTGTGTGACCCCATGGGGCAAGGACTCTGGAAGCTTGTGCCTGGTTTCCTCCAGATTTTACCAACATGCCTTTTCCCTTTGCCGATTTTGCTCAGAATCCTTTCACTGTAATAAACCTGAGTCACGGCCACACCTGTACGTGGAGCACCCTGAGCCTCCTAGTCAGTCACGATCCTGGTGTCTTGGGGACCCCAGCAGAGGCGCCCCTCCTTTGCTGCTACCCCGGCAGTGCTCACCACTGACGCAGTCACTGGTTGTGTGACTGTCCTTCTCATGGACTAGGCTCTGCAGGGCCTAGCAGGGGGCCTGCCAAATGGCAGGGACAGTAACCGTAATGGGTAATAATTATTAATTCTTGCCACTGCCAGAGCGTCATAAACACTGTTCTCGTATAATATCACTCAATCCTTGCAACAGTCCAATCAAGATGTTGTATTATAATTGCCATCATTTCACAGGTGAGGAAGCTGAGGCACAGAAAAGGTAAGTAACCAGGACATAGTTTGTAGATGGTAAGTCCTGGCTGTTGGACTCTTGGGCTCTTAACTAATATGCTTCATGGATAATTGGTTTTTTGAAAGAAAAATAAACACATTCTGGTATGGTCTATGTACCTAGGTCATATGTGGTGTGCTCAATGAATATAAGTTAAATTGAATCCCGATCAGTGTTAAGTAAACCCAAAGAATGTCACACTCTACAAAGCCAAGCCTGACTCTGGTCAGAACAAAGTAACCATGGTGAGGGCATAAGGGGTCTTCATTCTTTTAAAAGACTTAGAGATTCTACCTGTGACGGGGCTGAATAGGTAATTGGACAAGTCCTCCCACTGAAGATGAATGAAATAAAGAGCTGAACAAAATGATTATTTAATCTTCATAAAAGTTGCAAAGACTGCAAGATGGTGAAGAGCACAGGGCCACGGTCTGGGGAGAAGACACATCCTGAGGGGTGCCCCGCCTGGGGCTGCTTTCACCGGGGCAAATGTGTCAACCCAGAGGAGGAGGCTGAACAGCTGGGCAGGACTTTTGATGGCCTGAAGCTATCAGAGGGACAAAGTCAGAGTTCATGGTTCAATGTGGTAAACCCTTCCATGCTTAGGGCTGGGACCCAAAAAGCTGCACTGGAGAAACAGGACTGAAAGGAAATGGAACCAGCCCAGACTTGTTATACAGACTGTGACCTGCAGTCAGGTTATAATATTTAGATTGCCCAGGATATTTCAAGCCCTGACCTTAAATTAAGATGAGACCTTTGCTTGCTAGAGGACCTGTCATCTGGCAAAAGCAAAGGAAAAAAATCGTCTTTGGAAGAAGAGAACATCATTGCGTATGTGAAAATATTTCTACAAACGAATGCGCAAATTTGAAATATAGTACACAAAATATACACAGACACATGAAGAGACAAGACAACATGACCAAAGACCTATGCAAACAATAGACATCAAAAACAAACCCACAAGTACTCAAGAGAGTAATTACAAGACAGAGTATAATTACAAGATGTGGACTTTAAAGTATTGATGCTTACTATGCTCATGAAGTTAAAAGGTACTCTTAAACCTTCAAGCAAGGAGCTGGAAATTATAAAAAGTAATACTCTTTAGTTTAAAAAGAACCAACTAGTAGTTCTAGAATTGAAAAATATTGCCCAATATTGAGAACTCAATGTACAGGTTTAATTGTAGTTTAGCTGAAGAGAGAATTAGTATACTGGAAGACAGATCAGAAGAAATTACCAGAAAAAAGCAAGGAGAGACTAAAGGATGGAAAATATGAAGGAGAAGATAATGGCCTAGAGGATACAGTGAGAAGGTCTAACATGTTTACCTGGAGTCCCTAAAGGAGAGAAGGGAGAGTATGGACAGAATAACATCTGAAGAGTTAATGAAATTTCTCACACTGATGAAAGAAGTTTACAGATGAGGAAACTGAGGCTTATTCTATAAATGTGAAAGAGAAGTCAAGTTGCAAGATTTACATAGAGGGCCCCGGCATTCAGGCTCCAGCGCCTAGAACCTTGATGCTACTCAGGCAAATATTTTTAAAAGAATGAATGAATGAATGAATGAATAGCCAGCATCTAGTAAATATAGGATCACTTTTTGCTACATGAATAGCAGATAAAAAAAAAAAAGCATTACTACACACAAAGGGGGTCACTTCCTAATGCTAAAAGGTTTAATTCACCAGAAAGATGAAAAAGTTCTAAATTTGTATGCGCTTAATAGTATTACCTGAATCAATGCGATTTGCCAAGTTAACAGAATAGAGGAGAAAAAGATACTGATTACCTCAGTAGATGAAGAGAAAAAGGCATTTTACAAAATTTAATTTCTATGCATGAGAAACACACTTAGCAAATTAGGAATGGAAAAGAACTTCTTTAACTTGATTAAAGAAAACAAACAAACAGAAACCCCCAGCTATAGCATACATTACGTATACCTAATGGTGGAAACTACAAAACAGTATTAGGAAAAATTAAATTAAAACCTAAATAAATGTAGAGATATATTATACCGTGTTTCCGGATTGGAGGACTTGATATTGCAAACATGTTAATCCTTCCCAAATTGACCTATAAATACAAAATCCTAATCAATAACTATACAGATATCAATTGAAGCTACATTTTCTTTAACCCAACAATTCCACTCTTTGATACATATTGGAGAGAAACGTGTGCACACAGCATCTACAAGAAGGTTCATGTCAGCCGCACATGCGACAGGCTGAAACAAGAAGACGCCGGAGGCCGTCCAAAGCAGGGTGGACACGTGCGTAGTGATGTTTTATACAACGGAACACGGAGGCCACGAAGAGCAATGAACTACTGCCTCATGCAACCATGAGGATGCATCTCAAGGAAGTGAAGTTGAGCAGCAGAAGGCCGACACGCATGCTGTATGATTCCATCTGCATAAAGTTCAGAAGCTGCCAAAGCCACACAACAGTGTTCAGGGGTATGCTCTGAGCTGCACCACTGTCAATGAAACCAAGGACCTGATTTCCGTACCAGCCGGAGAACGGCTCCCAGGAGTGGGGTGGACAGGCCTGGGAAGGGTCACGGGCATTTCTGGGATCCCAGCCACATTCTCTTTTTTGCTCTAGGTGGCGGTTTTATGGATGGCTCTTAATAATCATTTGTTAATTTATCAGTTTATGTCTTATCCATGTATTTCTATACATTTCACAATAAAAAAACAGTTTAATAATACTGATGGACATTTTTTCCCAGTCTCTGAAAAAAACCCCAATTTTCTGCTAGGAGGCAGGTTTTTGTTGTTGTTGTTATTGTTGAAAAATCTTGGACTCTGGGGCGGAGATAAATGGCGGATTAGGGGTGACCTCCTGGCTCTCTGCTCCCTGAGTGGAAGGTGCAGAACACGGACACCCACACGCGAGTGAGGCGCTCTCCCGTAGGATCAGCTTCGTGAATCTACAGAGAAGCAGCGAGGGACAAGCAGTGCCCGGGAAAAACAAGGTGAAGTGGAGAAGCGACCGCAAATACCGGAGAGCGCGGGTCAAACAGTG
>RJWJ010019200.1:0-30614 GCA_004363605.1 Indri indri | reverse complement strand
TTTATATTAGTATTAATATTTTTACCTAGATCTTGTAAGGCCACGAGATACATACCAATTTTTTGTTACGCATGGTGAGTTGAAAGTATATAAAACATTGGATACACCCTTATTTTCTACTGGGAAATTGGTATTAGGACCACATCAAGAAAAGGGAAAGCAGCATGTTGGCTCAGATATATTGGTGAGTATATTTCTTTGTATGTTTATAAGTTTTGCTATAGATTTATTGGATTTGATGAGACATCAAATTTTTTTTTCTCAAGTGAAATCCTATTACCACCCTACACAGAGAAATGTTTTTATTTGTTAAATCTATTTAGAGTCACACAACCAACAGTTATTTAAAAGTACCTGTTCTATGCATAACACTGTAGTCTTGAGGTCCAGAAGTTTAAGGAATGGTCTTTGCTTAAAAGAATCTGAAAATATAGAGTTGCAAACCAATCCTTAGAATTTTAGAGCTGGCCACCATATCTTCAGTGCCAGCAACAGTGCAAATCCTTTCCATGCTTTGAGTTTCTCTGACTCCTGCTTCATTGCTTCTCTGCTTCCAGCCGTCAAAAGTTCTCCATTTTTAAGGTTTCATATGATTAGATTGGTCCCACCTACATTATCAAGGATAATTTCCTTCTCTCAGTTCCCTTTTGCCATGTAACATATTTACAAGTTATGTAGATGAGAGCATAGGCATTTGTGGGGAATTCTTATTCTGCCTACCACATTTTCTTTAAGGTTCTTTGCAGTGGTGTTGTCATGGTTCACTTTGGAATAAGATTTTTATTTTTAATTTTACAGGTTTTTTATGTTAACTTTGGTGACCTTTTGTGTACCTTACATGAAACATCTTATATAATAACTACTGGGGATTCGTTTTATATTCCTTCAGGTAAGCATAATTAAAGACATTTTATTTTACATAGTTGGACAATATCTATGTAGTTGTTTATGGGCACTATGAAAATTGAAGCCACAGAGGTCAAAATGAAGTGTGATATGACTGATGCCAAAGCAGTTTGATACATATTGTCCTTTAATTTTATCATTAGGTAAGTGCATTAGTGTTTGGGTACATGAAAATTGAACAAGAGTTGTTTATTGCTGAATATAAAAATATTTATTTAGAGGATATGTTGTATTTCAGGGTAGAAGGAAAATTATTTCCCCCATGTTATCTCTAAGAAATTATGTACTCAAACTATTTTTAGTGGGTTATTTTAAACACACATAACACTGTGCTTCCTCCAGCTATTGAAGAGCACAAATCATTGGAA
The DNA here is from genome assembly GCA_004363605.1 of Indri indri. NCBI lineage: Eukaryota > Metazoa > Chordata > Mammalia > Primates > Indriidae > Indri > Indri indri. Next base: position 29,340 of record RJWJ010019200.1, on the reverse strand, counting down.
ATAGGTATTTTAATCTATTCTAAAAGTTTAGGATACATAAGCGAACAAAACAGGCAAAAATCCCTGCACTCATGGAGCTTGCATTCTAATGGAAGGAGATAATTAATAATTACAGCTATGTTTATATAGTCCTTAGTATGTGCCAGCCAGCACTGTTTTGAATACTTTATTAACTTGGTTAATCTTAATATGCATCAATTTCTAATATATAGAAAGTCTTCAGTAATAGTATGCAATGTTAATAGATGTGCCATATGTGATGCTTGCTGTGATCTATAGTTCACTTTTGCTGTTATTTATTACCTCATTTAAGAATAGCATTTGCCTTTTTAAATTGTGAGATTTTATTTTACTTAATGCGTACCTTTTATTCTTACCTTGTATATGCATTATGTCTGGTTTAGGGGAATCCACAGCAGTTCTAGAGACGTATTACAGATTGGTTTCAGAAAGAGATTTTCCCTTCCTGCACCTTTGTCTAACTCATCTCTGCATTCATTAACATAATGATGGGAAATTTTTATTCTTTCAAGCCTTTTTGTGATCATGTATGGTGGTTAACTCTAAAATCTTTCAGTTCATGGAATTAAATGAGTTACTTTGGGTTAGGTAAATTGTTTTTATTTTATGTTACATACTATGACTGCCAGGCGATGACTAAATATTTAATCAAAAGGAAATGATTCCTATGGAAATAATTTTTATTTTCTTATCACTTTACTTTTAGGTAATTATTACAACATCAAAAATCTCCTGAATGAGGAAAGTGTTCTTCTTTTTACTCAGATAAAAAGATGAAAGCTGAAGCAAGTTTAAATATATTCATGTGTGTGTATATATATACATATATATATATAACAGTTTGTATAGTTGGGGCATTTATTGTAATTGTGATGTTTTAAAATAAAAATTTTATTTAGTTTTGTGTAAATTTGTATTTGATTAACATTCCAAACTCTCACTTATATCTTATAATTTTTCCATGACTATACACATGGCCTATAGTGATACTCATATTTATGATATTACTTTAATAATATGAAAAGAATACAAAGACAAAATATAGGACATCTCTTTGTCTGAAGAGATCTGACCAATATGTCTATTCATTTAAAAAAACTTTTCCAAATATTAGTTTTAAATCATCGATCATTAAATAATCCAAAATAGTAGAGGACTGTGGTGAATGGTATCTATTTGTATTAGTTTCCTAGGGTTGCTGTAACTAAGTACCACAAACTGAATGACTTAAAACAACAGAAATTTATTGTCTTAGTTCTGGAGACTCAAAGTCTGAAATCAAAGTGTTGTCAGGTCTATGTAATGTCTCTGAAACCTATTGGGGAGAATCTTTCCTTCCCTTTTCCTAACTTCTTGTGGTTTGCCAGCCATCTTCGTTTTGCATTCCTCGGCTGACGACTATAGCACTTTAATCTCTACCTCCATTGTCACATGGTGTTTTCACCTCTGGTGTCTTTGTCTTCACATGACATCTATTTAACTATTACTTATAAACTTTTTTCTATCTTGCTTTTGTTCATATTTTCTGCTGGAGGCAATGTCCTTTGCTACTGTTTTCTGTGTGTATTCTCCTTCCCTCTTTTAATATCAAAATGAAATGCATCAATAAATAAACCTAAGCTAAAGAGTCTAATCAAAGTATTTTTGATATAGGTAGCATTTTATAATTATCATTAACTCTGAAGAATTTGATGTTTCATGGTCCTTAGGCCAGCCCCTTTGTCAGGTTTGTTATTTGACGTTTAAATATATGCATTCAAAACAGTTTTGGGAGGTGGGGCTTAGGAGGAATGAGGTATGATAAGGTTTTTTTCCAGTGCTTCGCTTTTTTAATTTCCACTGCCATAAAAATGAAGGATTATTTCTCTTTACCTTGTGACCGATTTGTTGTTAATAATGAGTTCCATAGAAATAAATATAATTGGTATGATTTCTGTTCATGTATTTTATAGTCTGATTATAAATACATACGTATATAAACAGTTTTCTAAAAATAAATTTCAGCTCGACATTTTCTTTATTGAATAGTCCAGTAACATTATTACTAGTTCTCTATAAAGAGAAATAATGTTACTACTGTATTACAAGTAAAATTTGGGGTACTACTTCAATGGGAAAACCTTAAACATTTGTTGGACACTTTGATTTTAGTAATTTATTTCAATCTTTTAACTTCCCTAAAGTTTTACATATATTTTATCTATGTGCAGTTGTTTTGCAATTTCTCTTAAATCATAAAGGTTTCTCAAAGTTATGTTAAGTTTAAATAAAAATGCTTAAAATATTTCTTCTAATAATTACTGAATCCTTTATCAGATGGCTATCTTGTGATGTTCTTAACACTATTATCATTAGTGAGAATAATTTTCCCAGCACCATTTATTGAATAGGTCTTCTTTTCCCCAGTGTATGTTTTTGTGTGCTTTGTCAAAGATCAGATGGCTTTATGAAGATGGTGTTATATCTGGGTTCTCTGTACTGATCCATTGGTCTGTGTCTATGTTCTTGTGCCAGTACCATGCTGTTTTGGTTACTATAGCCTTGTAGTATAGCTTGAAGTCTGATAAATTGATGCCTCCTGATTTGTTCTTTTTGCTTACGGTTGCTTTTGCTCTATGGGGTCTTCTCTGGTTCCATACAAAAGTGTAGAATTATTTTCTGTAGATATGCAAAAAATGATGTTGGTATTTTAATAGGGATTACATTGAATCTGTAGATCACTTTGGGTAGTATAGATATTTTAACAATGTTGATTTTTGTTGATCAGTGAGCATGGTATGTTTTTCTTTCTGTTTACATCCTCTGCTGTTTTCTTCCCCAGTATTTTGTAGTTCTCCCTATACGGGTCTTTCATCTTCTTAGTTAAATATATTCCTAGGTATTTTATTTTCTTTATTGCTATTGTGAAAGGTATTCTGTCTTTGATTTGATTCTCAGCTTGGCTGTCGTTGGCGTATAGGAATGCTGCTGATTTGTGTACATTGATTTTGTAACCTGAGAATTTGCTGAATTTATTTATCAATTCCAGGAGTCTCTTGGCAGAATCTTTGGGTTTTCTGGATAAAAAAAAAAAATATCATCAGCAAGACCAATGGTTTGACCTCTTCTGCCCCCATTTGGATGCCCTTGATTTCCTTCTCTTGTCTGATTGCTCTGGCTAGGACTTCCAGCAATATGTTGAATAGAAGTGGTGGTAGTGAGCAACCTTCTAATTCTAAGTGGGAATGTTTTCAGTTTTCCCAGTTCAGTATGATGTTGGCTGTGGGTTTGTCGTATATGGATTTTATCATTGTGAGATAATGCCTATTTTGTTAGGCGTTCTTATGATAAAAGGGTGCTGAATTTTGTCAAATGCTTTTTCTGCATTTATTGACACCTAAAATTAACCATCTCACCGATCCTCATAAAACTGACATCTAAACGTCAATATGGTTCCTCAGCATAGTAATGGTTCAGAGGTTAGTATTCGTGTATCTTGTCTTACCATTACATAAAATTAGTAAACATGCCAACTGGGACATAGAAAGGATATCATCACCACATCTGCTTTCAGTTACAATGAGGTAAAAGAGACTAAAACAACCTCCAAAGCAGACAGAATACATGAAAGATTGGATTATAAAATAATGGAAATCATGCTATAAAATACAAAGACTCTGTGAAATGGGAGACAAATGAAGTGAGACCTACAATGACTCCTGCTTATTTTCTTGAGAGATGTGGGTAAAAGAAGGGGGAACTCCAGGACAGCTGGCAGATTCTCTAAGTTGAGAGTCAAGGGAGATCAAGACAGCTGGAGTTGAGAGGACATAGTCCTGGAGAGAAAAGAGCTACACACAGGCAGAACCTCAGAAAACTGTGGAGAGTTCCTCTAAAGTATTTAGCAGAGTACTAAGTGGCTGATGCTTGTGAGGAGACCACCTAAGGCTGGGGAAATAACTATCTGAGAGGACTAGGAGAAACAGTGCATGGTGCCTGTTCTCACCAGTTGGACTGGAAAAACTCATGATACATGGGGCATTGATGAAAGCCCTCAGAAGGATCTTGCCTCAATAGTGGAGGACAATTAACCTTAGACTAACTACTGCTCTGGTCACCTAAAATACTACATAGTTCACTTAATCATTACATTAGTTGTTTATCCTCCCCACTAGAACATGATCTCCATAAAGACCAGGCTTTTGAACTACTTTGTTCATTTTTGCATGTTAGGTGCCTCAAACAGTGTTTGCCACTGAATAGTGTCACTAGTAGTTTCTCAGAAAATATTTGCTGCATGAATGAGTCTACAAATGTTCTGGCATTTATATTTGCTCAGTCTAGGATTATGATTTTTTCCTAGGTTATACATTTTGTCAGTAGGAAGCTAGGACTAGAACCTACACCTCCAGATTTCCAATGCAAGGCATTTTCTACTAAACCACTAAGGAGTGGCTTCAAGACATGGATTAGGCTGGGGAGAGAGGATGTCTGACCTGAAAGCGACCCCAGGTTGGGAAAAGTCCATCAGGTATTACACAAGGTTTAAGGAAAGTATGAGAAAATGTGAAACCTCAAATTAGAATCCAAATAAGAGAAATTGATGGCTTAGTAAATCCTCATATGAGGAGCAGAATGTAACTTCCTAATCATTTCTTGGCACAGATTCACTGAACAGGATGAAGAGGAGGGTACATATCATTTCTGAAAGAAAAACCTGAAAGTTCCATTATCTTCTTTGTTGGCATCCCCAGGAGGTGGGTGCTCTGAATTGAGTCACCCGAACTCCACTTTGTTCTTTCCAAACTCCATTCTCTCCTATTTTTAGAGTGGTTGGAAAGGTAAAAATTATATCTCCAAGCTACATTTTAAATGCATATTAAGTTCTGCCAAATCAGTGCACTTACATGAGATCTACAAGGTAGAAGTAAAGGAGAGGCTATTCAGTGGTTTTTGGCTTATGATTTTGGCAAGTGACGTTACAGAAACATGAAGTTTCCCCCCGGGATTGTTTCAGCCCCTTTCTCCAGCACCCTGGGTATTGAGAAGCAATGCTGGCAGTAGTGATTTCTTGATATGACTCCCCAGTCCTTGTATTGAGTTTTCGGGTGACTGTTCTCCATCTTCGTGGGTATTCACAGACAGTTGTAAGGGTGGCTCTGGCATAGCTCCAGGGGCAGGCTCTGAGGCAGAAGGCTCAAAAGTCAGTTCGTTGTTGCATGAGAGTCATTTGAGGAGGCCTGCTCCGTCAGCCCTACCAATGGGTTTGTAAGCATTTAATTTCGTGTGTCATGTCCTTTCTTGAATTTCCTGTGTCATGTCCTTTCTTGCTTAAAATGTGGTGCTTTTTCCTCCCCAGACCCTGACTGAAAAACTGAGGAAGAAAAGGTGAAAAAAGAAAAAAAAAAAAATCATGAAGATGCCCATGCTACAATAGGAATCTTGCCTTGAGGAAAAGCCCTGATTAAAGCAATGCAGCTCTGCTGATCTTTTTCTGTCCCTCTGTGTACTTTCCTCTTCTGAGCCCTCTATTTATCTGTTTTAATTGCACAGTTGGAGGATGCTCCTGGATACTATTATTCCTTAGGACCACAGTTACTGACTTCTGTGGCAAAAGCTCTTCATCACCACTTGAAAATTAGAATTGCTGGAACTGGTGCCATTATCCTAGCATGCTCCATCATCACCAGGTCGTCAACCTCACCAGCTCTTGCATCCAAGCTGCTGAGCCCTGTTGAAGAAAATCACACCAACTTGCAGATTGGTATCTCAAAAATGTATAGTCCTTAGCTACTCTCAGTGAGGTCCGGAAATTCTGTTAAATTGTTGCCAGATGTTTCCACTCAGATGTCCCATAAGCACCCAAAACTCAACCTGTGCCAGAGTGAACTAATTAACTCCCCACCTACGTGTCCCTATCCCCTTCCTGTGCATCTTAACATACCACACCATCCATCAGAAACTTAGGAGTTATCCTTAGTTTCCTTCTCTCTCACTCCCTGCATTAAAAAATTTACCAATCCTAATGTTTTTATGTTTTTATATTAAAAATCTACACACTTCTTTCCATCTATTGCCACTGCATTTGTTCATACCCCCATTCTCTCTCATTTGGATTATTTCAATAATCTTCTAACTGCTCTTCTGACCTTCTATCTTGCTTTTCTAATCTGTTTTCCACACTACAGTCAAAGTGATCTATGTCTCTCCTATTGCTCTCAATAAAATGTTTGATGTCCTTAATGTAACAATGAATAGCCTTCATGATGTGTGTGATAGTTATGTGTCAACTTGATTGGGCTTAGGGATGCCCAGGATAGCTGGTAAAACATTTCTGGGTACATCTGTGAGAATGTTTCCAGAAGATACTAGCATTTGAATTAGTAGACTGAGTAAAAAATATCTGCCCTCATCAGTATGGGCTGACATCATATAATTCCTGTAGTAACCAAAACAACATGGTACTGCTATAAAAAGAGATACCTAGAACAATGGAACAGATTAGAGAAGTGAAATCACATACTTACAGCCAGCTGATATTTGACACAGTTAACTAGAACATATAATGGGGAAAGTATGCATTTTTCAATAAATGGTACTGGGAAAATTGGATTGCCATAGGCAGAAAAATAAAACTGAACTCCCTATCTCTCACTGTGTACAAAAATTAACCCAAGATGGATTAAAGATTTGAATGTAAGACCTGAAACTATGAAAAATACTAGAAGAAAGCCTAGGGAAAACTCTTCTAGACATTGGTCTAGGCAAAGAATTCATGACTAAGACCTCAAAAGTACAGGGAACAGAAATAAAAATAGACAAATGGAACTTAATTAAACTACAGAGCTTCTGCACAGCCTGAACCCAGACTCTTCAGCTGAAACAGGCTGAAAGGAGAGTTGCTCACGAGCAGTGCCATGTGGGTGGGACACCTCAGCAGATGAACACGGGAAGAGTCACCTCTCTCTTGTCATATAAGCTTTCCTCTGTTCTCTGAGAGGGGATACCCCAACATCTGGCAGATCCAGAGACTGAGCTAAATTGGAAGAGGGTTTTTTTGTTTTGTTTTAAATGCAGAAGTGAATAAATTACCATGAATAGGCAACCTATTTTTTTTTTCTGCTATTGAATATAGATGGAGATCTACAGCAAATTAGGTCATTTATAAAGGAATAAAGAAAAGTTCCATCTGAGTTGTGTCCCTTTTCTTCTTTCTCTCTGCCACTAAATCTCAAGTTCTTGCGGCATGTCTGTGTTATGGTCACTGTTGCATCCCTAGAGTTTAGGCTTATGTTTGGTCACTTAGATATTTGTTGATTGAATAAAGAATAAACTGATTTCGAGATCTTGACTCTGTTTTGCATTTGCCCCTCTAACATACAAATACGTTTATGTAACCAACAAGGTCAGAGCCCAAAGTCCATGACTTTCATGACAATCAGGTCAGGCCTCTCTGCTCACAGCCATTCCCAATCTTCCTGTGATGCTCTGAGTAAAAGCTCAAGTCCTCACAGAGGCCTCGCGACATGCCCCACACCAGCTTCTCCCTGATCTCCTACGTCTCTCTCCTCTGCTCACTTCATTTCGGCTCCCCTGGCCTCTTTGCAGATCCTAGAATGTACGAGGCATGCTCTACTTTGAACGTCTGTCCTCAGCTGCCCGCCTGTGTAATCCCCTCACTCTAGGAGGACAGGTCTCTGGATGGCTTGAGCTGATCTGCCTCTCCCACCCTCCCGCTTGTAGTACTCGGAATCACTGTAGAGTAAACCAAGAATGCAACGTCCTAAACAAGAAGGGTCTGTTCATCCAGGCTGTGTCCTTGTTCCTCCTAGAACAGAATGTCCTGTAATGCTTGAACTCAGCGATCCCAGTGACACCCCATGGTATAAAACCCAGGGTGGAGTGCTTTTGAGGTCCCTTGGCTGTACTATGACGTGGGTCACTTGCAGGCAGAACTCCATCTGCCCTGGGGAGCTTTCCTGAGCCTTGGGGGACTAGCTTGCCATGGATTCTAGGCTTCTGTTTATTCTTGCTGCCCGTCTGCGAGTAATAAACCAGCTTTACCTGACTTCCTGTGTGTGCTCTGCCTCTCCAGGCTCATGCAAGTGGTAGAGGACCTTTGCACTCACCTCCTTCTAGTCTTGCTCAAATGCCACCTTCTCCTTGAAGCCTTCCCTGACTAACCTTTTTAAAATTGCAACCTCCCTGACCATAACCAGGACCTCTACACTGCTTCATTTATTCCCATAGAAATTATTGTGTTTTCCCTTTCTAAAATGCTCCATGAGGACAAGGGTATGTTTTAGAAAAATTTATTTTACTGAAAAAACAGTGCTTGGCATAATGTAGGCTCTCAGTCCACATTTGTTGAATTTGTTCGGTGGAATTGAATGCTGGTTCTCTCCTGGTGCTTCAACCCTAGGAATTGCTCTGAATTTCCTCTTTTCTGGCAAATTCCTTCACTAACTCCCCTGAGCTCTACTCCTATCCTGAACTCTGGCTTTCAAACTTTTTCTAACTGCCAGTCCCTGAATTAAGCAATTTGTCTAGAAGTCTGATCTACCTTCAGAACAGTTTCATTTTTACTCTGTTGGATAATCTGTTTTCTGAGAAAAGCCTTTATTTCCTTCCTGTCACTGTCATTCCTCACACCCCCACCGCCAGCCACACATCCAGGATGCTGTTGGCAGCCTGTCTTGTCTCGTCTGTCATGTAATCTGATTGTCAAACAAGTCGTCACTCACTACAAATGTTAGCATATTGAATTCTATCATTTACATTGCAAGTACTCTTAGCCCAACTGGATTAAGGCCATTCAACTTACATATTTTTGGATTTTTTTTTCACCACATTTTTTTTTTTAAGAGCTGACAGTGATTTTTTTAGATCACTTTAGTCCATTGCCTTAATTTATGGAAATAAGCAAATGCCGGCCTATTAAGTTCTTTCTCAAAGTCACCAATAAATAAACGGTAGAGGTGGAAACAGAACCCAGGTCTTTATTTCTCCAGCCAGTGCTCTTTCTAGTCTACCAGGCTTCCTTCCAGGAAGGATATTTCGGGAAAATAATTTGCCTTTTTCCTTCCAAGTAACACTTCTACCTCTCTTCTCTTCATTTGTTCCTTTTATTTTGATCGAGTGGATTTTATGAATCCAGATAGCTACATGGTTTAATCATGAAGACACCATCATAGGGTGTTATCAGTGGAATGAAAACGCAGCTGTTTGATCCCTAGTTCACTACTTTTTTCATGAGAATGCATTGTTTTTGTGTATGGCATTGAGGTTGATTATCAATTCCCAGTTACAATTTATGGAATTAATGTACAATACGGTCAGGTTAAAACAGGTTGGTATTGTTTTGAAAATGTGTATAAATGACCTGAATAAGTTTCTATGGAAGTATTATTAGCTTCTTGGTAACATTGGGAGTCTGCTCTATTATTAATATATCACTGTCCTAAGTTGAATGGCAACGAATATAAAAGTATTCAAATAAAGGTGAGATAATTACATCTGTTGGGTATAAAATGGGAGATTGCAAAAAATGGCCACAATCTTTCACTCCTCCCTGTACATACGCCCTTTGCAATATGACCCTGCTGGCCAGTGGAAGGCAACAGAAATGACAGTGTGCCAAGGCCGAGCTGAGGCCTCAAGAGTCCTTGAATGCTTTTCAATCCGCTTCCAAGTGTAGGCCTTAATGAGACTTGGAAACCTGGTCAGACACCAGGAGAACAAGCCTTCGCTAACCTGCTGGAGGATGCGAGACCATGAATAGTGGAGACAAGTGACTCCAGCTGAGGCCTTCCTAGACTAGCCACCTTCTGGCCAACCTAGCAAATGACCACAAATGCATATGGGAGCCCAGCAAAGACCAGCATTATCCATCTGAACACAGCCCAAATTGTTGACTCACAGACTTACTGTTTTAAGCCACTAAGTCTTGGGATAGTTTCTTGTATGGCTTACTAACAGAGAATACACAGCTAACTATGTGTTACAATAGCTAACCAATACAGAATCGGAAGTATTTTCTAGTGAATTCATCCATAATGTGGCTGAGACAAAGCAGGGCATTATTTAAGAATGGTGATGTGTCTGTAGTCCAGCGTTCAGTTGTAATTTTAGCTGGAAAATCATAGACTTGTTTTAACTGTGGTTTTCATTTTAGCTTCAAAGGTTATCTCTGGTAGTTCGTTTCTGGAACCATGGAAACATGGGAAAATTTTTGTTTTGTATGTGCTATGTAAATAAGTGTATGTTTTAAGACTGTGATAGAAATAAAAGTGGATGAGGAATGAGAGAATTTAAGGTTCTTCTTGACCTGGCACTGATACCCTGAGGCTGTGTGTACTTAGCCAATGCAGAAAGCTCTGCTGATGAGGGTAGCTTTTGGGCCCTCTCTTTGTCAGAGTTTGAATGAAGTGAGGGAGGTGAAGGAAATAGCCATCCAGACACATGAACGAAAAATTAGAAAAAAAAAGAAAACAAGAATGGCAACAACAGAATAAAAATACTCTGTCTTCAAGTTAAGTGCTCTCAATCGTGTTGGTTGAGTCTTCCAAGGGTATCATTAGTTGTTCTGATAAAAACTATGAATGATACACTGGCAGAGAATGTAGCTTATAAGTAAGAAATCCACAGAACTATACAAGTGTCAGCCTTCCTTTGTAAACTCAGCTGTTCCTCTCAACATCTTGTCTCATTTATAGCCAAATGTATATGAAAACATTCTTTATTTTTAGGGGGATATCGAGACTGAACATTCAAGTATCTGGCATTTTGAAAAAAAAAAAACAAAATGCAATCGTCTGATAGTTTTAAGTGGCAGCTTTAAGTGCATGCCAAGATATACTAAAATTACATAAACAATGCATCTATCCAGCTTTTATAGAAAAAATCTACTTAACACATTGCAGTGTGGCAACCAAACCACAAGATGGCAAAAGAATGACTCTAATCTCCAAGGCTTTATTTTTCCAAACTAAAAGATGTATCCCATTTGAGCTAATTAACCCTGTCATTAACTCAATGGAAGGGTTAATTAGTTCAAGCTAAGCGTAATAGTTACGGTTTCCAAAAATATTTTAACCTTTTCATAATCTCCATTTCATCTGTATCCAGGGAACAGCAAGAAATGAGAAGTTGGCTTGCCGAGGATAAATCTACATTTCTTTTTGTTTTAAGGACTATAACCTAACATTGAAAGTCTATTACAGTCAGGAGACACAGAGCTCAAATATGCTAAGATCGCCCCGGAATTCAAATGAAGTTAATTGTCTTACATTTTGGTCCCAAATTCTTATACGGGGAGAAGAGATGAGGGAAAAGGAAGAGATTTTTTTCTAGAATGAATTGGAAAAAGTAGATTCAGGAGCAAGTTAGGTTCAACTTCCTATGTCCAATTATTGCCGAGGCAGGCCAGGATAATACGTGAAAGAAGAAAAGGAAAGGAGAGAGGTGATGGAAAGAAGGTTGAGCTGATTAAAAGGATCTTTCCGATGCATGACTGTGGTCTTCCATACGTTGTATCTTTAAATCCTTTGTATGATCCTACGAAGTAAGTAGCATTATGACCACCCTCGTTTTGTAGTAGAAAAAATTGAGCCTCACAGTGGTTAACTAACCAAAGATTACCTGGCTAGTTAGTAGAAGAATTACATTTTCAACCCAGGTAGTTTGAGTCCAGACTTCTTGCTTTTAGCTCTTACACTCCACCATCCCTGAACACATGCTAGAAATAGCCTCAGTTTTTGTACTTTTATAAGAAAATATGTCTCCTACACAGTACAACATATAATTAACAACGTGCTGACATAATATATAACATATACTACCATGCATATGCAGGAGAGGAAACATGTCTTTTTCCTTCTACCCTTCTAGGTTCCGTACTGGGTCTCTGTAATAATTAAAAAGAGACTAACAAGAGAAAAGCATCCAGATTCATTTGATATAAGCTCTATGTGACAGGGGAGTCCTCATAAGGAAATGAAGACTCAAAGAAATGGTTACACCTGAGCATTTTTATACTAGGTTTGATGATGGGTGGAAAGTCGTGGCAAAATATGGAAGGACAAAAAGGATAGGAGCCAAGAGCAGCAGTAAACTGGAGGAAATTTAGCAAGGGCCTGATGGTTCCGATTCCTCTCACCTGATCCTCCATCTTCTGAGCTAGGGATGCTCCTCTCCTCTAGATTTAGGGAGGGCACAGGGAAGATCGGAGAGTTTTTGCTACACTCGCCAGTCCTCAAATTCCTTCAACTTAACGTTTTCAATAGGCCAAGGCGCCACATTTTGGGATAGCGTGTCCTGAACCCTATCATATAAAATAACATTGACTGTTGTTTTATTAAAATACGTTTTTAATGTAGTTGACTTCTTTCTACGAGGGGGCAGTTGTTTTATTAAAATATGTTTTTAATGTAGTTGACTTCTTTCTACGAGGGGGCAAGGACAAGTTAAAAGCCAGGAAATCTCAGCTGTTACCTGGGCCATTTAGCAAGCATTTCCCAGGAGTGGGAGCTTATATTCTGAAATCGAAATGGTGCTGTATCTTAATAGTTGACCAGCTGTTTTGTGCACCTCCAGGAGCAAACTTGGAAGCTTTCCCAAGTTCCAAGCTTTTGAATTGGTCTCTGCATGTTCATATGTATATGTGAGCATGTATATCTGTTGGTAGCATTTATACTTTTGAAGTTATTAAAGCTTAAAACTACACAAAACGTTTTGAGAAGACACTATTTATAGGAGGGAGACAGACACACACACACACAGAGAAGACACAGACGTAGACACATAGAGGGACTGAGAGGCTGAGTGAATGATGGAGGAAACTGACATTCTCAAGCAAAAATTCCTCCTGCTTTGGGACTGATGCCATCTGCCCATCCATCTTCTATTCCTCTTTCTTATTGTCATCTTCTTATGCATCAGCCTGTTTCTCTCACTCCTCTGATGGCCTTTTCTCTCCTGCATTGACCATCCAATGTCTGTTGGACAACTCGCCTGACACCCAGCCTCATGGTACCTTTACCCCAGTGACATTCACCTCCGTGCACACCGGTGACATCGTTATCACCTGGAAAGCTCTGGGGCGAATCTCTAACTGCTATTTCCTGTCCTCCTGGATCTCTCTTGTCCTTGTTTACAGTTTACCTTCTCTCACCTCATTGTAATCTCTAGTTTCTTCCCTTTTCACTTTCCCCGCCGCATGTCCGGTTTTACTTTTTCTCTTGCCAGCCTACATTCCGTATACGATTTCTTTTATTCTCTTACCAGCACCTTTTTCTCTTATCTTTCCATCAGACTGCAAGACTCATCCTGGAGGATTTGAATCAATATAAGTAAATTCTTCACTCTGCTTTCATTTCTTGGCCTTTGTAGGGGAGACAGATTTCTCTCCTGTCACAAGGTTCGTGGCTGAGGCCCCTATACCAAAAGACAGGTCAACAAGAGAACAGCATACGGATTTATTTGATGTTAAGTTTTATGTGACATGGAAGTCTCCAGAAGTGAAGACCCAAAGAAGCAGGGAAAACTGTCTTTTTTTTGTGGGTAGTCATGCAGAAGTATGATTGGGGGACAAAAAGATATGATCGAATGCTAATAAGCTGGGAGGATTTAGCAAGACCTGTTTGTCCATGTTCTTCTCTGCGTCCCTGTGTGGCATTCCTTTCCTCTGGCTATAAAGCATATGAAAGCCTTGTGACCTTCTTATTTAGAACGTCAGGTATAAGTTTTATGACCTGCTTCAGGGGAAAAGAAGCAAGGGGGCAGTGAGGGTGACTTTCCTGCGTCTGCCATTTTTCAAATGCCAAGGTGTCACATTTGGAGCAGCATGTCCCGAACTCCGTCACTCTCAGCACTTGTCCGTCCTTCCCCTGCACATTATGACATCTTCCTTCCTCAAGAAAGGATTTATTATTTTAACCCAAACTTTACAGATTAGGAAACTGAGGCTCAGCGATGGTAAAAACTCACTCATGGTCATCTATGGCTGGAAGCTGGCAGACCCACACCAGATTTTCTAATACCAAGGACAGTGATTTTTTTTTTCTTAAAAGGTTTTGAATTATTTCAGGAAAGGGATACACATATTGTGTATGTGCTAATTATCTTTGTTCAAAAAGTAAGGTTCTTTGGTTTTTGTTTTGGGTAATAGAAATCCGACTGTACAGACTATCAACTATAATTAAGGAAAGTTGCATGAACTTACACATTCTACCAGTAGGTGGCGCTCTGAATCCTTCAATCTATTTAAACAGCTCAAAAATCATTTTCTGACTAATGTTACGAGTTTAACTTTAGGAAAGAAAAAGCCACAACATACCAGCTAATTTATAGTACCTCTAGCAATTATAGCTCAGTTTTCACAAGACGCTTTAGTCAAAGTGGATCAAAATAATTTAAGGATTAGAGCCAAACCTCTGGAGGGAAGATTTGGGTATTTGGTCTTGTTTTTGGAAGTAGCTTGAGTAAGCTTTGCACAAACTACTAAATCATTTAGAGCAGGAAATTTCAATCCCTGGTTTTTTAGCACATCAGGAGGTCTCCAATTATCTCAAAATGTGTTGCAAAAATCTTATAAAGTTATTTAATTCTCTTTAACTTAACTATAAATATAGATTTCAAAGGTTTTAGGAGCGAGAGGAGGCAGCAACTTAGATACCTGATAGACTTAAGAAGAACTGAGAGAATCATTCCCTTTTTTATCTAAAATATCTCCCTCGTTGATTTGCAGTAATGCTAAAAATGTTCATTATTTCTTCTTCCTTATGGGTAAGACTTTGAAGGACCCTGTAAATTGCAGATATTTCATCTGGATGGGCTAAACAATTACATCATTCATACTCAGCAAGACTACAACAGGAATGAAATTAGCTTTGGTCATCTAATCAGCTGGCAGTGATTTGAGTGCAAAGGACAAAGGTCAGAAAATCACATGGTGGAGAGGGTTAGGAAAGATGGATAGCTTGGAGGGAAGATATGTGATGCCTTGAAATGGTTGTTTTTGATAATTTTATCTAGTTTTATACTTTTTCTTTTCTTTCTTTTCGAGAAGAGGAATCACTGACCCCTTCACACTGCCATAACTGAAAATCCTCCTTGACGAGTGGACACTTTGCAAAGTAGCTTGGCTCGGGCCATCTTGCTAGTACTTTCCCCTCACCTGCCTAAGAAGGCTGGTCTGCCCGGTGAGGGGACCCCACGGGCAAGAGCCTGAGAAGTGGGCCCCCAGAAAAGGGAGCTAAGGGCATGTTGGGAGAAGTTGAGCCAGAGCAGATTCCCCACATCAAGGAACTCTGCAGGAACTTCCCTCCCTCCAAGGATGCGCACATGTGCTCCACAAGAGAGCCAGCACTTGGAAATCTGCCACCCAAAGGGTATCAATGTCTTAAAGAGACACAGCAGCATCCACAAATAAAAAAAGATGCCCTATTTCTCTAATCCCCTTTCCTTGTCCAAACAAACCAGGAGCTAGAAAGAGAGGAAGAGGCAGAAATGTTACAGAACAGACAAGGAAAAAAACCATTTCATGTTTATACACCATGTTGACCAAAAAATGGCAAAGAATAAAAATATTTTTAATCTGTGTCTCACTCAGCACCACCAGAGAGGCCAGCTAAAAATGTAGCCGAGTGCTAGCAACTCAGTGATTGGGTCTTGAGCACACTCCTCTCATCTATTCATTTAACCACTAAACAAGTATTTGCTGAGCTCCTACTAAGTGCCGGCTACAGGAGATCCAATGGAGATAGAAATCAGACATGATCTTTGTTATGAAAAACTTACTATTTAGTGGAAGCTAGGGTTATTAATCGAATAACACCAATGACTATAAACTAGAAAGTGTTCTGCAAGAAGAGAGAAACATGATTCAAAACCATATAAAAAAACAACCTTGTCTATAATCTCCACTTAGTGTGTTCAGGGAAAATATTAGGGAGTTATTTTATGTATTGAGTCTAAAACATAGAAATGGACGGGACACTGTGTTGGGATCAAAGATCAAAGTCCTGGCATGGCCCCGTCTCTTCCTCCCTCCTGATTGGTTCCTCCCGTCCTTCCTTCCTTCCTTCCTTCCTTCCTTCTCTTTTCTCTATTTCTCTGTCTTGATTGGTGCCTTACTCTTGTCAGGTATTCCTTCCGTGCTTGAACTTGTATCATATCACATCTTTTCTCGCTTTCTTTCCCACTGTCCTCTGCCTCGGCATTTCAACTCCTAACCAAAGCGTTACCATTTTGATTCTTGCCGACGCTCCACTTTCTAGAGGATAAGATAAAGTGCTATTTTTGGTAACAATGCAACTCATTTTTGGTAATGACACAAATATTTTTAGAAACCTCTAGGATTTGCAGACCACTGTAGGGGAGAGTTGATATTCTCTCTACCCTCTGAGTGTTCAATAACTGAGTCTATAAAATTATCAACAACAGGCAGATTACCAGGAGAAAAGGTATACATGTTTATTACACGCATGGCGTATGGCGTGAAAGAAAACTGAATGCCTCAAAATCCAGTGAGGTCTAGAAGCTTGTATACCCTCTTCGTCTAGGAGAGGGAGGGAGGATGTAGCTAAGTCAGGACAGAGCAAATGATTTTGGGGAAAGATGAATGGGCCCTTAGAAGAATAGATGATAGCTGGAGATGAAGTTTATGTGGGCATGGTGCTGTGATAAAAGTTAATCTTTCCTGGTTGATGAAAGCCCCAGAAGAAGATTGGATCTGTCTTTAAGTGGATGAGGGGAGTTCAGAGAAAGCCCCTCCCTGCATTTGCTGTTCTCCAAGTATCTTCAGCTTGAAGTAATCAGCACAGATTGAACATCCCAAATCCGAAAACCCGAAATCCAAAATGCTCCAAAATCTGAAACTTTTTGAACACCAACATGATGCTCAAAGGAAATGCTCACTGGAGCATTTTGGATTTCGGATTTTTGGATTTGAGATGTTAAGCATAGTGTAGTCTTAATATTCCAAAATTTGAAAAAGTGCAAAATGTGAAACACTTGTGGTCCCAAGCATTTTGGATAAGGAATACTTGACCTGTATGTCAGAACAGTGTATTTTGTGGGGTGGCATTTTCTGAGCTCCATTACCATCCAATGGAGAATTAGAATACTTTCCTAGTTAGTTTCTTTCCTACCTAGGATCATGAGCAGTCTGAACACAAGGGTTTATATTTTTGTCTTTGAACTCCCAATCTCTAACAGAGTCCTGGCCAACAGCAGGGTTTCAATAAATAATATAACTGACAAACTGGACGATTAAAATGTCCAAAGTCATATATGTGCATTTTGCTTGAAGAAAGCCTTATTCTTATTCAAAATACAAATTGATCAGCGAAGTTAGCCAGGTGGGTGTTGGGGAGAAAAATATCTTTTCCTTCTACCCATCTTAGTTTCCTTGATTGGGCCTCTGTAACGAAAGACAGATTAACAATATAAAAACATACAAATTTATTTAATACAAATTTTATATGACATGGAAACCTTCAAAAAGAGACGAAGACCTGAAGAAGTGGTTAAGTCCAAGCGTTTTTACACTAGGTTTGAGGAAGCGTGGAAAGTCACAGAGAAACATGATAGGACAGGAAGCCATGAGCTAAGAGTGGTGACCTGGGGGAAACTGAGCAAGGGCTGCTCATTGAGATTCCTCTCTGAGTCCCTTCATCTTCGAAGGTAAGCGTGCTCCTTTCTTGGGTATAGGAAGGACACCTCTCCTGTGAGGGTTTTCAAACCTGCTTCAGGAGAAGGTCAGAAGGTCCTTCCTGCACACACTGCATCTCAAATTCCTTCAGCTTAAAATATTCAATATGCCAAAGTGCAATATTTTGGGATAGCGTGTCCTGATGTCATGGAGATTATTTGCATCATAAAATAGCATCTTTAGAGAGTTACGTAAAAGAAGAAAAAGGGCTCGTAACATTTAGTTTGTCAGAAAATTGGTTTATACAAATATTTCCAGGATTATGTTTATTTCTGAAAGAAGCAAGCACATCCATACTTGCCAGAGTCTTTCACACAGATAATTTACGACACTATTGTGATATTCTATAAAATGGGGATTTTCTTGCCATATGACAGAATATCTAAACACATTATGAAAATAGTCCCATGAATCCCCACAGTTAAAGGAGTTGTTCAAAAGTTTAAGCCCTTTAAAAATGACCCGTCCTCCATAATTTATGGATTAATAACAAATTAATTAATTTGTAATTAATTTATTTGTAATTAATTTGTAATAAAAATGAATAACAAATATTCATGTTGATGCCTGCTTAATAGGAAGCTCTTCTGATTCGCCGCATTTCTGTCCTCTTGAAGACTAATTGTTTAAGTGAGGATGTGGCGGTTCTAGGCAGAGGTGGCAGGGAGGACCAGCGGTTGAGTCCCTGGGAAGGCCAAAGGCAGGACAAGCTTTGCTCTAATACCAGGCTCATTGGCATTCATGTCCT
The DNA here is from genome assembly GCA_004363605.1 of Indri indri. Classification (NCBI taxonomy): domain Eukaryota; kingdom Metazoa; phylum Chordata; class Mammalia; order Primates; family Indriidae; genus Indri; species Indri indri. The sequence goes on along the minus strand of RJWJ010019200.1, from coordinate 10,879 downwards.
GACTTTGAAGTTGCAAAGCTATAACTTACCTACAATTCAGTCCCTTCCTTTGTAAACTGATGCTCACGACACCGCCCCATCTGCCTCAGACTTGCTGCGTGGTTCACAAGAGATAACGAATGTGCACGCGCTTTGCAAAGTGTGAAGTGCTGGTTAAATGTGGGTATTATTATTATTACTCGGGAAGAACACTTAGCTCGTTGCCTAGTAATGGTGAGGCAAACAGTGTCACTAAATAAGACAATATAATGGTCTTAAGAGGCTCTAATTCAGCTTCTCCTTTTTATTCGAGCACACAATTGCATCCTAACACTTCACAGACAGCTCGAAATGGGCCTTGTGGAGGCTGATAAGGAGAATTAGAACAAGGAGCTATTTGCGCCCTCATTTTAATAACTGAGTCAAAGAGCAGGCACTTTAGTATGGGGAAGAAGGAACACTTTCTCTTACTTGGGCCTCAGCAAGATAATGACTCCATTACAAAATGTGCCTCCTGTAAGAAAGGATGCAGGCGGCGCCCATCAAGAGGTCTCCCTGCATTTGAGGCAGGAGAAAGACGCCATCACCATGAAAACAATCCACCCTCAAGGGGTGAAAGCAGACTTAGATCTGGGCACTGTTTGCAGAGAATGGTCATTTTCACGGCATTTTTTTCCTCTTAAATCCCCAGGGATAAATGGGCCCTTAGCTACATAGTACCTGCTGGGTGTCCATATCTTTCAATAGCATTTTCCTTTATTTGTATAGATACTTGCTTGCCTTCATCAGAATTCTTAGAGATGCAACTATACACAATTTTAATTGGATATGAATAAGGGAGAATATAAAATCTACACCCTGTTTAGAGACCATAAGAGAAGCTCATGGCCTCTGTCCATGCAGGAATGCACGCGTACTTACTCGGAGGCAGGTATGCTTTTCTTTCTGTTAACTCTGAATCCCAGGGACCCGAGGTCTGAGAAGCTTAAAAAAAAAAATAAAGCGCTTCTAAGGTAACTGCCGAGACCATTCTCAATGCCTTCCACACAGTGTCTGGAACAGAACAGACACTATGGGAATATTTGTGGAATGCTTGAATACATGAATGCATGACTTCGACATTCTATAATGACAAGAAAAAAAATGTCGGCTGTAATGTTTAGTTCCCAAACTTACACGGTACTGTTTTTAGATATTCCGAATAGGGAAGTATGTGCCGTTTTTATATTTCAATGTTTTCAGTGATGGTATTTCCTTTTTTCCCCATTTGGCTTTAAAATTATAAGCTAATATAGAATTCTAAAGTCGGTGGGGTCAGTGCTGGAAAGAAATCTTGGGAACAATTGGTTATAATGTATGCTAGGGATTTTTTTTCCGCTATTGTTCAAATGTTTCTGTCCTCCTGAAATTAATATCTTGAAACCTAATCACTAATGTGATGATATTAGGAGGTGGGTGGGGCCATTTGGGTTAAGAGGGCAGAGCGCTAAGAATGGGGTTAGTGCCTTTATAAAAGAGCTTAGTATAGAGAGAGCAGCTCTACTTTTGGTTAACAGTAAGTGGTCAGTGTTACCTGGTGTTCAAGGGCAGGTTAACATATAGGTGCTTTTCTGCCATCTAGTGACCGATGGCCTGTCCGTTCCCTGCCTACTTACTGAGAGAGGATCTAGCATAGTGTCCTTTGCTGATAAGGATGGGCTCACTTTAAAAAAGAAAGCTGGATAGCAGCAAACACTATAACTTTTAAACGTCACACTGGTAAACAATAAAATTGAAGCCCTTCCTCTGTGAATTCTCAGGGCACTGTAAACTTAAAATTAGTTTCTTGGGGGCATATTAAAGAATTTGATTTCTGTCAATCAACTTCCTAGAATTTTTGTATTGTTCCTTCATTAGATATTAAAATATATTTCAAATTTTTTATTACCAAAGTTTACTCAAGATAATTCCAGAAAGTAGAGATGTGAAAAGGAAAAAATTAAAACGACCTGTAACCTCCCAATCTAGAGATATTAAAGTATATTTGTCCACAATTTCTCTTTTGTATATCTACACATATTGACAAGATGTGATTAAAAGATAACATATTATTTTGTGACATCTTCATGAAATACATCATGAATGTAATTTGCATCAATAAATACTATGTGAGCCTTCGCCAGTCTATGTCGACAATCATCTTTCATTCGTTCAATACTATGCTAAGAGCTTTATGTGTATTAACACATGTCCTCCTCAGAGCAACCCAATGAGGTTAAGACTAGTTAAAACTTGGGACTATGGGAAAAGATGATTATATATTACAATATTAGAAAAACATGGGTTTTGGTTGGCCAGGGGCAGAATGCTATGGTTTGGATATTTGACTCAAACCTCATTTTCAGATTTTATCCCCAATGGTGGGGCCTAATGGGAGGTGTTGGGGCCATGAGTATGGAGGCCTCATGAATAGACTGATGCCCTCCCCAGGCAGTGAGTGAGTTCTCACTCTTGTTAGTTTCTGCACAAGCTAGTTATCAAGCCTGGCACCTCCCTCCCCTCTCTCTCTTGCCATATGGTCTCTGCACGTGTCAGCTTCCCTATCCTTTCTGCCACGAGTGGAAGCAGGCTGAGGCCCTTACCAGATACAGATGCCCGAGCTGTTCTTCTTCTACAGCCTGCAGAACTGTGAGCGAAGTACGCCTCTTTTCTTAATTATCCAGCCTCAGGTGTTTCTTTATAGCAACACAAATAGATTAAGACAGTGTCTGTCACTAATTTTGGAAAATTCTCAGCCATTCGATAACCCAAAATAAGTGGCTGAGTCAAAGATCTCTATCAATGGAGGTTTATGAAGCCAAAGTTTGAGGACACACCCAGGAAAAACACAAACCCCAGACAAATCTATGACTCTTTTTCCAAATGGGAATTTGGGAACTTTAGTATTTAAGGGAAGGTGCGCAGAAAACAAACCAGGAGGGATGAGGCAAATGGTTACATTCTTGTTAGGCCCAGGAAATCTGCATTTTATGTAAGAGAAGCTTAATGTTAGCAAGAGAAATAGGGAGTGAAGAAAGCATCAATTATGTAGATATCCTTGGGTAGGTGGAAGAATGTTTGAGCTTGTCTCTGTTCTGCACCTGGGAAGATGAACCTGTAATCAACATTATTAGAATGGAATTGAACAGACTTTAGCTTTAGGAGCTAGACTTAGCCTGCAAACCCAAAGTTATCATTTGCATATCCTTGTTTATGGGAAGCCAGCAAAAAATTTCCTTATGAATGATCCGTGGGGGCAGTCCTTCATAGATGTCTGAGGCCTTTTACCTTTCCATAGAGATCTGGCTGATGCATAATATTAGTAGCAGTTATTCATTTGGAAGTGGGTGTTGCATGACTCAGTCTCATTTTGCATAAGGAATTGGGGGGGGTGGTCCTGAGATTTTTATTTTTCTTTACTCATTATGACTTCAAATCTTTCTTTTGCTCTGTTCTCTTTTTACTCTCCTTGTGGTATTTCAATTACACATATCTATACCTTTCAAGATTATCCCATAGTTTTTGGATGTTCTGTCAATTTAAAAAAATATTTTGTTTCTGCCTTTGAGTTTGGGAAGTCTTTATTGCCGTACCTTCAAGCTCACTGATTCTTTCTACGGCTGTGTCCACTCTACTGGAGAGCTCATTAAAGGCATTTTTCATTTATACTGTTTTTGATTTTTAATTTCCCTTTGAGACTTTCTTAGAGCTTCCATATTTCTGCTTACCATATTCAGTTGTTCTTGCGTATTGTCTACTTTTTTCATTAGGATCCTTAACTTACCAATCATAGTTATTATAAATTCTTTGATAATTCAAAAATCTGTGTCATATCTGACTCTGGTTCTAATGCTTGCTTTGTCTTTTCAGACTGTGTTTTTCATGCCTTTTGGCACGTCTTCTAGTTTCTTTTTGTTGAAAATCAAACACGTTATATTGAGTAACAGGGACTGAGGTAAGGGGTTCGTTAGTGTGGAGGCACCCGTTAATAGAGGAGTTGAGCTGTGTTTGATGTCTGCTATAGCTGTAGGTGTCACAGACTTCAAATGCTTTGAGTGTCTGTTTTTCTCTTTCCTGTTGTCCTTGGTCTGACCAAATTCCTCCTTGGACAGAGTATACATTTTGTAGCGCTTTCAGCTGTAAACCACTGCCATGGTACTGCAGCCTTCTTGGTGGGGGTGATAAAGTTGTGGGCAGGGGAAGGATTCTAAAATCCTATGACTGAATTTCAGTCTTTTAGTGGGCCTAGACTAATCTTCACAGGTGTTTCTTAGTTTTATTTATAGCCCTCAGCTGAGACTAGAAGGCTAGAAGGGGCTGGAATCAGAGAATTGCCCATCTCCAGATGGGATAAGGCTCTGGTTAAGTCTTTTTTCCTGGAGAGTAGGCTTTATAATGGAGAATGCTCTGGGCATTTCACAGTGGTGACTTTGCCTTGCCCCTCTCAGAGTCACAAGAAGATCTTTCTTGGCTTTTTACCATGAAAACCTGGCAGGATTCCTGGCGGCGGGGGCGGTCCCTAAACGTGGGAGCCCTAAGAGTTTCTCATTCTCACGCTAGTCCACACTCAGCCTCCAGCAATTCGCCCAAATTGCCATTTCACTGTTCCGGCCAGTTTACAGCTCTGGAAGATTCTGCTCCAGGTAAGCAGATCTCAGATATGATTCTCTGGATTCACCTGTTTCCCCCGACTTTGGGATACTGGTTTTCCCTGCAACTTTAATTCTCTGACGGGTCCAAGAAAAGTCATTGGTTTTCATTTTGTTCAGCTTTCTTCTTGTTCTAAGGATGAGAGCGTCAGCTTCTTAGCTTTTTACGTGTTGGAGCTGAAATAGGAAAACTTATTTTTCTGGTTTTGGACAGTTTTCCTAAACTCTTCAATGTGTTAAGAAATAACCCCTCCCCCCATCCCCCCAAGTCTAATGCACGAGAGAGACCATTTAAACACGGGAACATAGGTGGCCGCTAGAGATAAGCTAGGGGAGTTATGGGAGCACAGAAGATGGCTAGATTCCAGCCTGGTGTGGGGCTGGGGCGGAATATGGAGACTGCAGGTAGGCAAGAATTCAGGAACGAGGTGAGGCCTGAGTTGGGTCTTTTGAGAGTTATCTGCTGGAGAAGGAGAGAGAAGAGAGGAAAGGCGGTCTGGATTATGAGAATAGCAGGTGTAGCAGCACAAAGATGAAAGGGAAAGTGTCTTAGACATTATTGCTTAGTAATTTTGAGTGCTTTGCTGTTTTACATAATGAACTCGTATTGTTTTTACACTACTTAATTTAGAATGCTCTCTGCACCACAAAGGGAGCGTTTGTGGAGGGCCTTTGCACCTCTAGCTTCTTTATAGCTATCCTAACCTAATACAATTAAGACTTTATTTTCTATTGAGTTATAAATGAAAATGGGATACACTCATTTTGTGATTTGTTTCTCGCATCTTCATTTGTGAGATTATAAAACAAAGGGGAAAATCCTTAATTTCCATGTGTTTCGAGAATTTTTGTGAGAAATACTTTCAACTAGTTAATAAGACTAATAACAGAATCCTGTAAGTTGCAAGATGTTCAATTAACCACAGCTGAACCCTGGGACCATTCCCCGGACTTCAGTGATTCATTGAAGGTTTTGAGAACCAAAGGCAAATCTTCAAGACCAACACAGGGGAGGATTGCCTAATAATTAGAACAACAGACTGGGAGTTAGTTACCTTGAATTGTATTTTTGCTTTAGCAAGTTTTTGTGTCTGACCTTGAGCAAATTGTATATTCTTTCGGGGCTGCTTTATCTTTCAAACGCTGATAATACTTGCTCGATTTTAGGCCTTTTTAAGGTCCTAGGATGAAAGCTGTTTTTATAAGCTTGTAGTATTATCAGGAAATGCCAGATTTTGAAGTTATTATTAACTATGGTAGGCATGTAAACGCACACCCACCCCTGCCCAAAATTAAAAAAATAAAATAAAAACACCATTAGAGTTTAACTGCTGGGTTGCCATGGGCACAGTGTTCTTTTCATGATATTTTGCAAAGCAGTTAACAGTCAGTAGTTACTTGAAGTTAGAAGTTGTGTTTTCACTATTCTTTTCAGGCCAACATTATTTATTTATTGACTGCAGCCCTTATTATATTCCACTGGGTGGCTTTACAAATGTCACCACCATGAACATCTGACATTGGTTCTTATAATGTAAGAAAAATAACCTGACAAAAATGTGGAATCCCACAAGGTAAATAAATGAACATGCTCTAAAAAACAACATTAAAATTATAGAGAGAAGAAAACAATAATCAGTTTCCAGTGGATAGCTTGCAACAAATATACAGTGCTCTCTTGGCCATAACCAGGAACCCATTTGTCATGACTTCTATAAAGTTTAAGCAGATTGGCAAATATTTACGCCAGTAGAAATAACACCCTCTCTATTTCATCTCATTCACATTCTGTGAATGCATTGTGCTTCTCTTCATGGTATTGTTTGTTTATGATTCAAAAAAACAAAAGCAAAATTATTATGAGTCATGCTGCCTAATCCTTTGGGGCAAATGTTTCCAAAACATAGCAAACTATTTGTTCCTGATGTTTACCTTCTCCTCTTTTTTTCGTTTGCTGTTTGTTTACTTATATGGAGCTAGAAAAATATGTTAAGTACAAGGCAAGATGACGTGCTGACAAGCAATCAGGAAGCCCTGGTCTGAAATGCTTCTCTCACTGGGAAAGTTCTGATGTTCAGGCTAACTGAGCAAAGGCGTCTTCCACAATCAGGGACTCAGTGGAAGGCTCACTATGCCACCAACTTTTCTCACTCGTAGAAATATAAATTGTTCTGGAAAAGTTACATTTTAGGTGGATTTATTCATTAAATATTAAATAGCATTAAATATCTACTATATGTTGGATACCATGATAGGCACTGAGAAATCCAAGATTAATAAAACATAGCTCATGATTTCTGGAGATTTATAATATAGTGGAAGAAACAGACATCCAAATCATGTAATTTGAATACATCTAGGTCTTGCTAGCTTATAGGTAGAATTGAGTAACTTAAATTCCTCTAGTTCATAGTTCTACCTTATAACATAAGATCCCGGTCCCTTTAAAATCTACCTCAGTTATTTATGGAAATTCCTAGGGGTGATTCACATCTTCAAGAACAGTCTTTACATCTTCTTCTTTGTCTATTCATTTTTGTCCTGGTCACTGGTGCTTGTGTTCCATGGGAAAGCTAACAACATTCTCCCAGGCATCTAAAGACAGGAAATTGTCTAGGATTAACTCTAGATCCACAGTTCTGGAAACTGGATAGCTCATGGTGGCATTAATCCAAAAGAAGGAAGTAGGAGGAAGAATGAATTTTGGGGGGAAGTTAAGAAGTGGATATTGTATGTTTTGAATTTTGAATTAAAGATGGCTGTCAGACACCCAAGTGGAGATGACAAATGAAAAGTTAGAGTTACCATTCTGTTGCTCAGAAGAAAAATGTGTAAATTTGGGGGTTTATTAGTTTATAATGGCTGTCAAAGCCCTATTTGTTGTTGACACTGCCCTGGGAAAGTATTTAGACAGTGGAGAAAAGAGGAATATGTTCTAGAGAAAGAGCGCAGACTTGTTGTTGAAACCGTTTTTCAGCAGGGGAGAGACTGGAGAGAATGAGAGATAAAGGATACCTTAAAGCGAGGTGCAGAAGGAATTCATACAAGGGAACCAGGGCACAAACTTAGGAGATTTGTTGGCCAAAGACAGACTTCAATGACTTTCCAGTTTTGCTAATGCTACCCCTTCCCTATAGAGGAGAAAAGGTTGCAAACTGAAAGCTAGAGGAATTAGCTTCTAATCTTACACCTGCTGTGACTAATATTTCTATTCTGATTAATACATATTTCTTTATTTAGATCTCAGTTATATAAAATTGGATTAATCATAATCTTTGCTTCATGTCATACTATCACTATTAGATCATTGCCTAGTACTTTTATATTTTATTTATTTATAATACCTAGGAACTGATGACCTAATCTAAAATCTAGAACATTACCAATAACTATATTCACCGATGTGTGATTATAATTGTCTCGTTTTTAAAAAAATCACATAGAACTGTATACTTAAATAATATATTTTCTTTTGCTTATTTTTAAACTTTTAAAAGCCCTCCAACTATATGTACTCTCCAGGGACTTACTTTTTTTACTTGACATTATGTTGTTAAGATTCATACATAATATTGCCTATAGTAATATATTTTACTGTGTACCATTTCTTTGTGCAAATATATCATGATTTTTTTTTTATGAGTCATATTTGCCAAAAGCCAACATCAAAAGTAAACAAGGGTCAAGCTCAGCAGGGAAAGCCACAGAGTCTTTGCAACGTGGTTTGATCTCCTTGGTTTAGCCGTGTCTGAAGACCGAGCCCTGGACTTTTCAATTATATGAACTAATGCATTCCTTATTTTATCTAAGGTCATTTTAGCTGGAGGTCTGAGAGTCCTAATCAGCTACCTAGTGACAGGGATAGGATCTGAACCCGGGTCTTCAATCTCAGTTGGATTCTCGACAAATCTTACCATGACTTCTTGGTTCTGCTGTGCTGGGCTTAACATTATCAGCCTCAGTTTTTGCATTGAATTCTGGAGGTAAAGACTTAAGAACGTTTCCTGCTGGGGGTGGGAGTGGGAGTTATTTAAGATTTTGAGAAACCATTTGGAAGGTTACATCAAGAGTAATGTGTCACAGTACAAATTAATATATTAGGCAATTTTGTCATTGTTCCCTAGTCTAGAGATTGATTCTTGAGTTCCCTGGTCCATGCACTATAAAAAGATACACATCCATCACCTAACACAGGATGGTGAGATTTTATCTTTGTACTTACCTCAAAGTGACAAATAGTTAATTAGACACATAAAACATTTTCTAACATAGACAGTTTTGAACTCGAAGTTTTGCTGCTGACAGAGAGAGGGATCCCGGAGGGCGCAGGGATCTGAACACTAAATAAATCCAGAACCCTCTCCCATGTTTCAATAAGTGCCAAGTCAGCTCTGAGACTAATTAATCAAAACAAATTTACAATTAAACCCACAAAGAAGCACTAATGACGATGCCTGGCGGGGGAAAATGTGCTGAAAAGAGAAACCTGCAAGAGAGAAGTGAGAACGGTCTTGTCATTGGCTTGTCAAAGGCAGCGCTGCACCTTGTTGTTGCTCAGGCAAAGGTGCAGGTCCTCAAGGTGAGGGTGCGGCTGCAGTCCCTGCCTCCTGTGTATTGCAGGGGGTCTGTGCCTGTCTTCCAGGGGCCCACTCCTTCCAGAAAAGCATGACTTTCCTAGAATCCGCCCCTTACCTACAGGTGTGCCAGCAGGCAAGAAGGAGCACAGAGGCCCGAGGTTGTGGAGAAGTCAGTCTTTTCCAATCATATCTAGTGGATAGGGCTTGTGTCCAGCCAAGAGCAGTCCCCAGTAGGCCACTTTATGGTTTTGGTTGTTTATATTACTGACCGTTCCTGTCTTTGAATTCCTACTTCTACAAACTAAGGCACATTGATCTCACATGAGCTGACTCTGCTTCAGTTTCCAGAATGGGATGGACCTGAAGTAGGAATAACTTCAACAGCTGCCTTTGTTGTCATTGCTTTGGTATTGATACTTGATGATATTGAGCTATTATATTGATCAATGTCTTTGGGGTGGCAGAACTTTTGCCTTGATAGTCCTGGTCTCTTATTTTAGATCTTGTTTCTTCCACCCCATTCCTTCCATTTCTTCCCATACCAGACTGGCTCCTGGATTCCTGTTCCCCAACCTTGGCTGTTACTGCTGGATGACAGCTGTCTGCCCAATTCCTAATGCTGGTGGTCACTTTGTCACTCAACAGACATGGCCGATTAAATGAGAGAATCTGGGTAGAGTCCTACCAAACCAATTTCTTCTTCCTTTTGGGGTCACAGGTGTATTACATTTTCCAGCCTTTTCTACAGGTTAGTGGGCTCATATGCCTGAGTTCTGGGCAGTGAAATGTGAGGGGAAATGATGAATGTCACTCTCAGGCCTGGCCCCTAAAATCTCCCTGGAAGTCCTCCCCTTTGGCCCGCTCTTCCCTTAATTGTTGGTTGAACACAGAAGATTTGGTGGAGTATTTGGAGGCCCTGGAGGGGGCGGAAACACTAAATGAAAAGATCGTGGTGTTTAATGATTGTACAGAGCACAGCCCTCTGCTGACCCACATTTAACCGTGGGTAGGCAACAAATAAGCACTTTTTGATCAAAGACACTGAGGGACTGAGGTTGTTTGATACGGCAGATAGCTCGTCTTGATAAATGTGTCTTACATTCATCCATTCATGTAACAGAAACCTACTGATTACTTACAAAGTGCTAGATTCTCTGTTAGATCCTGGGGTACGATGGCAAAAAAAAAAAATGTAGACCTTTACTTCACTGCTCTTATAATCTACTGGTGACTAATAAAGATGGGAATGGAAAAGTTGGTGCAAGGAGATGCAACCCAAAGAAGCATGATTAACACTTTCGAGGAGCTGATGTCTATAAAATTGGATAACAAAAATTTCCTGAGGTTATGGACCTTGAATTGTCATTAAAATAAAGTAGCATGTGAGTTTGTAGGTAAAAGGTTGACAGTTTATGTGAAATAAAGAGTTCTTTTGGATAAAGATGAAATGACCTAGCAAAATGTACCATATATGGGAAGAGAACGAAAAGTTTACTGAACCCTTACTAGATACTAGCCAGCGTGCATATACTTCTGTTTAATTCTCCATACATTATGAAAGGAGGTATTATTTACATTTTCTGTTGCAAAGACTGAGGCTTAGGGACATTTAGTTACTTGTCTGAGGTCACACAGCTAATTAGGGGTAAGACTGGC
>RJWJ010019199.1:0-30623 GCA_004363605.1 Indri indri | reverse complement strand
GGCCGGGGGCGGGCGGTAGCCTGCAGGCGTAATTGGCATGCACGCCGTTGTAGCTGAGACCGCTTAATAAAGCATTACATATCTCACCGCTTCCATATTTCATTACCTCACGCGGAGCCTGTGAGAGGGCCCTAATGGGAGTCAGCTGTGTTTTTACTTTCTGTTGTCGGCCGGGGACGGGTTTCTCTGCCGATTCTTTGAAATGAAATAATGTGATGCACGCCGCGATAAGGGCCGGCCTGTAATGAGGCCCAGGCCGCGGGGCGGCTGCTATTGCTCCAGGTGTCGCGTATTTGGGCTCGGAGCACGAGGAGGAGGAGGGGGCGGCGCGCGGGGCAGGGGGAGCGGGGTAGGGGTGACAGGGGTGGAAGGGGGCAGGGGGACGGGTGGCGGCAGCGACACGCTGGAAGGGACGACTGGGGAGAGGTAGGGGACAGCGGCTGCCTGGGGAGTCCTGGGCACCCGGATTCACGTGGTGACTCCGCCCCTGGCTGCGATTTGAGAGCCATTTGCCCTCTCAGGCCGCCCACGGGTAATGATAATACCCACCTCGCAGGGAGGTTGTGGGGCGGCAAATGAAAGGGGTTTGTAAATTGGGAAGGGCAGCATCACGCGCACCGGGGAAAAAAAGGGAAACATTTATTGAGAGAAAGGAACCAACGCCCTGCCCTTTGCGCATCTCCTCTTGGCATGGCACCTGCCAACCACATGCCAACCATTTCATGGAATGAGCACAGCAGCCTTGCTTGCTAAGTATTGTTACCTTCCCTTTACAGAGGAGGAGACTGAGGGTCATAGAGGCGAGGGGCTGGCTCCAAGGCACACAGAGGCTGAGGGCAGCTCTGGGCATGGAGCCAGATGGAGACAGGAAGAAAAGAGGGAAGGGTATAAAGTTGGAGAAAAAGTTGGTCCACTGCCAGCTGACTTGTCTAACCCTCCCACCCCCACTACTGCCCCCTCCCCGGAAGAGAGCGGAGCTTTCTCCTCCGCCCTGTCCCGTGGGCCTCCTCACCTGGGCCTGAGGGCTGTGCCTTCCTCACTGGGGCAGAATGGAGGGCGGACAGATTCATGGGTATGGGGTGTGCTGCAGGCCTCCCTAGGAGGGCTGGGGCTTCAGGAAGCCCCTGTTCTGAGCACTCTCCTCTGTTCGAAATCCCGTAGCCTCAGTCCCTTCCGTGTCCCCTTCCTCTATGGCCACTCTGGCTCCATCTCTAGAAAATTAATGCTCTTTGAGGACTCTTGTTGTATCTCCTCAGTGCCTCTCAAATCCACCCACTTCTTGCCCTCCCTCCTGGCACTGCCCTGGGCCCAGCTTTTCACACTGCAGGAATCTTTCCGAAATGCAGACCCAGCACTGCCGCCCACCACCTTTGGGCTCCCGTGGCTCCCAAGAGCCTTCCAACGCTCGCCCCACAGGCCCTCCCTGCCTGGCTCCAGGGCCTCCCCCAGCTCCTTAGCTGTGTCACTGTCACACCCCATCGCTTGACCCTGACGAGCTAGGTGACTTGTCTTCTCCCAAGTTCATCAGTGATCTCTCTGGGCACTTGCTCCTCCTGTTCCCTCTGCTTGAAATGCCCTTCTCACACGGACCTGCCCCGGGAGTCCTGCTTGCTGTCCAAGGCTCAGCACAGGCGCATTCCGGGAAGGCTTCTTGCTGTGTGCTCCTCTGCTTCCAAGCCAGATGTACTCTCTTCCTTCTCTGAGCCTCAGTTTCCTCATATGTAACATGAGGGGCTTGGGGGCTGATCTCTGGGCTGCATAGGCTCATGAATTGACCTGGTTGGGGGTGGTTCCTTCTTGAAAGAGGAGCAGATAGTTTGGGGTTGTCAGTGTGTTGGATGATAGCCATATTGTGTGTGCCTACCACACGCCAGGCACCACGCTGGTGCTTATATGCATTACATACATGAGTTGCTTGGGGTCATGCACAGTAAATGGAGAAGGTGGGATTGGCAGCCAGGTCTTTCTGATTCCTGAGTACGTGTGTGTGTGTGCATGTGCATGCACGTGTACATATGCATATGTGCTTGTCTCTGTGTGTGTACATGGACAATAATGATACCCAGTGTTGGTGACAAACTTTAACCTTCTTAAAACTCTCTCACCTCCAGGAGCCCTTTGAGGCAGGCTGGGAAGGAGAGGTTGGGCTACTGCCTTAGTGACACAGCTGCTGGGAGGAGGAGGGGTGCAGAGCAGGAGAACTCAGGGAACCAGGTTGGACATTCTCAGTGCAGGATTCTTTGTTCTTTGACTTTGCCCGCTTTGTTTTCCAAATGACCCTGTTCACTGCATCCTAATGTCCTGCATGCAGGGCCTGCTTTGGAGCCGTTGCTTTAGCTGGCCCCTCTATTGGGAATGCCCTTCCCCAGTGCCTGCCTGGGAGCATCTTATTCATCTTTCAAGATCCAGCCCAGATCCCCTCTCTTCACACAAGCCTGCAGAACTCTCTCTCTCTCGGTTTCATGCCCTGTGTACACTTCTTTTGCCCAGCTTAGAGTGTCAGCTTGGAGCTTCCTTGTTTCAAGATCACGAACCCTGAGCTCAGAAGCTGAGCCCAACCCTGGGCCCACAGAGAGCTGGCATGCAGTAGGTACACAGGACACCTATTCATGTACCTAGGAGTGCCTGGCTATGCAGGGCGTGTTTTGAAGATACTGAAAATGTAAGCAAGTCCCCACTCATAGAAAATGCTCGTTAAGTGACAGTTCATAGTATTGTCATTATTTATTACTATGGTGTTGCTTTGGGCCAGATTTTATGTTGCAATCTGTATTTCATTTAATTCTTACAACGCCTTTATGAGATTCATCTTACAACCCAATTTTACCAATGAGGAAACTGAGGCTAACTGCTGCTAAATAACTTACCCAAGACTATAGGGCTAATCGGTGGCAGAGCCGGGGCTAAAATCCAGTCCGTCTGCCTCTGAGTCCATCCTTTTTGCACGCATCACACGGATCTTATTGCCAGCGTCTTGTGCTCTCTGCCTGTCAAACAGGGCTGTGCTATTGATTAACATGCAAATGATTTTTTGAGAGAGGGCTTAAGTGTAGTTTGGTCTCAGCCAGCCACAACTGAGATTTGCAACCCAAGCCCTAGTCCTCACCAGCCACTCTGCTATCAGGTTTTCATCTCTGGAGTGATTGACGGGTATTTTTTTCCCTCCCTGACCCAGAACGCCAGGCCTCCAATACTACTGAAATGTTTGCACAATCTTGAAGCATTTATTTAAAAGTTGCTTTTCCCCAAAGGGCCTGGCCTCAACCAGATCCTGAGCCAGATCCAAAAAAACAAACAAATCCTATCTTTACAAGCTCCTCAGCTGGGCTGCGTGGGGCGGTGGGGGTGGGGGTCCCCTGGGCCCTACCTCTCCTTGGCTGGCTGACAGGCCTGCCCTCGGGTGAGGAGGGAGCTCGCCTGCCTGTTTACGGCCCTTTCCAATTCACAGGCCAAACAGGAAAGCAGGGAGGGGTTTGCAGAGGGGGCGAATGTCAGAAGTCACAAATCACACAGTTGCTTCTCAAAGCAACAGGGGTGGAGATGTGATAGGAAGTGGATGGGTTTCTTGAATGTTCGTCAGGGATGGAGTGAGACCCTGTGCCCTACTCTGCAGGTCCCAACAGCAAGTGCTAGGCCCCCCACAACCCACACAGCCCCTTGGATGGGTGTCTGAGGCCTTGAGTGCTGTGCTGGCTGGGTCTGCGTCACACTGTGTGAGCTTGGAAAACTCCCTTCTGCTCTCTGGTCTCAGCCGTTGAGGAACCACAAGGGGGGTGATCTCCAGCCCTGGTGCTATCTCCCTCTGAGTCATGCCTGTCTAAGACTTTTCTCTTGCCCAAAGCAAGGGGGAGAGGAGGGAACCCGCATTCACAGAGGGCATTTCGTGTGCCTAGCACTGTGCGTGGCACTGTATGGAGGTTGCTTAATTTACTCGGCACAACCTCCCTGAGCCATACTGGCTAATGTCCCTTGCTACAAATGAGGCATCCAGTGCCAGCATTGAAACCCAACGTCCATCTGGCTCCCTCCTCCCTGTCGCCTGGTACCCCTGGCAAAGCACTGTCTCTAGGTTGGAAGGACAGCCTGATTTAGAACAAGGTCTAGTGTGTGCGGAGTGCGGTACGGCCTGCCTTGTGTGCCCAGGGGTGGGACCGAGGTGAAGGAAGGGCTCTGCAGAAGGGGAGCCAAGGCCTAGAGGGTGGCAGTCTCTCTCTCAGCTTCTCAGTCACCGAGGGGCCATCTGGTCACAGATAGGCAGCTCCAGGACTGTTACTGGGAGAGCTCAAGCTAGTCCCCTGAGGCATTGCCTAAGAAATTGGGCTCGAACATTTTGATTGTTTTTCCCAAGGCCCCCTAACATGCAGCCCCGCTGCAGGGTCCCACCGGGCATTATCTGCTCCTGCCATTGGGTCTCTGCCTCCTCCTGGAAGATACCAAACTCTTTAATGGCCTCTGTGCCCACTTCCCTGCCTCAGTCAGTGCCAAGGCCACTTAAGCCCCATGTCAGTCCCTACATGGATGAGGCTTCCTGGAATACCTGCCTCAGATACTTCTGTGTCATTTTTGGGCAAGCAGCTTAGCTTCCTGAGGCCCCAGTATCCTCATCTAGGAAAGAAGGCCATTACGCAATAGCGAATGTGCAGGTGTTTTGCGACCACGAGGTCCAAGCTGGTGTATGTGGGGGTAGTTGTCACTGTTGCTGTTTCCAAGTGGCTGCTCTCGTTCTGGCCAGGAGGTGATGTTGAGTGACCAATTGATTGACGGGCTTCTCCTCCTTGCCCCACCCGGACCCCTCTGTGAACAGTTTGTGCTGAGCTTGCGCTGAGAAGATGCTCTTGAACAGCTGTTGTAGGAACAGTCTGGGAGCTCTAGGAAGAGGCAAAACAGAGAAATATTTTCCTATCTTTTTCTACACCCAGTCCCCAAACCCTTGCATGCTTGTGATGGGGGGTGTGGGGACAGCTTGGGGCAGTGGAGAAAGCAGGCTAGTCTCTGTCTCTCCCCAGCTGGGAGCCCTGGCAGGGCTGGGACCACGTCCGACTTTTCCCTGCATCTCCAGAGCCCGGCGCAGAGCCTGGCACTGAGCAGGCTCTCGCCAAGTATGTGTTGGCGAATGCACATAACCTTGGGAAAGTTATCTCAGTTCTCTGAGCCTCAGCTTCCTCATCTGTGAAATGGAGGTAATAATATTAATACCGCTTAACTCCCAGGATCATTGTGAGGATTAGGAATAACAATCCATGCAAAGTACTTGGAATAGTACCTGGCATGCAATGGTAATGTTCTCATGCACTTAGAGAAACAAAGGCTCAGAGAAGGCAATTGCTTCAGTCAACATCACACAGCTAGAAAGTGAGAGAGCTAGGAATGGAATTCAGGGTTGTCCGAGTCCAGCATCTGAGATGTTGACTACTATTGCACATCACCTGAGGTAGAGACTGCTGGCTGAGCCACAGCATCCCCTTCCTCACTCTTTCAAAGCAATAGAACCTTCAAGTTTTAGTCGAGCACATGTCCATCTAGAATAAAGACTATGCTCTATGTTTTCCAGCCCCCTTTGCAGCTAGACATGGCTGTGTGATTGAGTTCTGGCCGGTTAACCGAAGTTACTCATGAAGCTACCAGGAAGTGCCCTTGAAGGGAGCGGACATGAGTATGCCCTCTCTTCCTCCTTTTTGCTGGTTGGAATTGGGACCTAATAGCTGTAGCACCAGCCAGCAGACCCCTCAGATCATCAAGTGGCAGCAGGAGAATGGAGCCACACAGGGTGTAGCAACCAGGCAGTAGGAACCTTGTCCCTGACAATGTAGGATCCATCATATCAGCCTGTTCTTGAAGTCAGAGAGAACCTTTCTGTTGTTCAAGCCCCTGTTATTTTGGAGATGACCATCATCCTAACTCGTTCACTGCTTCTCAGTGGTAGACTGTGAACTAGATGTGCCCTACCGTAGTGTCAATCAGACCGTGGCATTGTGAAGACTGTCTGTGTTTGTCATGAGACTGAGGTCTGTGATGGCAAGGACCACAACTGTTCTCTGCTGAGTCTCCACTGAGGAGCCCCATGCCAGCCACCTGGCAGGGTCAGTGGCTTTTTCTTGCGCCAGCTTAGCTAAGAGGGCGCCCCGTCTCCCAGAATCCCCTTCTCTGCATGGTTCCAGGTTAGCGAGGGCTGCAAGAGGTATCTTGCCTGAGATTCAGAAGTTGACAGCGAAGCAGCAGCCACGTTCTTTGTGGGCTGGGAAGGCCAGCGCAGGGCCTGAGCTTTCGCTCTTCATCACCCCTCTGCTGGCTGACCTGGTTGGCACGGGGTGGCAGCCAAGGCCCCGCAGCCCCTCCAGCTCTGCCCCTTCTCCCTCTTCAGTGTCCCTGAATCCTGGGCCAGGTGTGTGCAGCTCCATGACGAAGAGTTCTGGCTGCTCCCAGAGGTCATGAGTCATTGAAGCTAGAGCTTAGGGTGGTGGGCGTTCCCCTGGGTTCCAGTTTGCGCTTGCCTCCCTGTTGCGTGTTCTCCCTTCTGCGCCGCCTGCCCGTGGACTGCACACGGAAGCATGCAGAATATCTAACTATCTAACCAGCCCCACAATTCCATAAGGTCGATCCCTATAATAAATCCCTTATTCTCTGTATTAATATCTTCTGGTAGTTCTTTTTCCCATTGATACACTGGCATTCAATAAATCCTTATTAAATGAATTAAGGAATGATTTATGTGATTGGCCCTCTTGTAAGTGGCATCTACTAATAGATGTCTGTCTCCACCTGCTCGGAGGCCGGAGCAGGTGGGAGAGGGACTTGGGTTTATACTCTAAGAACATGTTTCCTGGCCCTTGTGGCACAGCATATCTAACTGTGTCCATGCAGAGTTAGAAGGGGCTCGAGAGAGAGAGAGAGAGAGAACATAAGGTGGGATGTGGGGTAGTATTTTGGGTGGCCTGGATGCAGGTCCCATCACTCTGACAATGCCTGTCCCTGTCCCAGAATGAGGATCATGAGGTCTGGGGAACCTTCTGTTTTTCTAATCAGCCTTTGCAAAATGGACAAAGAGGAATACCTGACTGTCCGTCTCGTCCTCACTTAAATATGTTGATAGCATCTTATTATGCCTTGAGAACCCTCCACGAGCTGCCCATCAGCCTTGGGATAAAGGCCAAGCCCCTTAAGTCTGTGTATAAGACCCTCTGTGACCTTGTTGTCCTTGAGCCCCAGCCTGCATAATAATGTCCCACATCCTCTGACCTTTACCTCAGTGAAGTTGAATGAATCAGATGTGCAGTTCTGTGCACCTGAAAGTTGTCTTCAGTTATTCTGTGCCACCAAGTGTCAGGAGACTCTTCTTGGAGGTGAGGGAGTCAAGTCCAAAGTTTGTTTCCCTCGAGAGAGAAGACGTTTGCCCATCCATCCATCCATCCACTGTCTTTGCAGCACTCTCAGGTTCTACTCTGGGCCAGGCCCTGCGCTGGGAGCTGAGAACATAGACACGCATCAGATATATCCCCTGCCCTCCAGCAGCCCGTAACGGGATAGGCAGGCAGGATACAAGGGAACCAGAGAAGTATAAATGAGCAAGTGCCGTGTTGAAGCGGCAGCTGTGAAAGCACAGAGGTCCAGCCCAGCCACAGGGGTCAGAGGAGGCTTCCTGGAGAAGGAGATGCTGGCGCTGGCCTTGAAGGAAGCTTTAGCGAGACAGAGAAAGAGTGAAAGAGCTGTGCAGAGGGAACAGCATGTGCAAAGGCCCAGAGAGGGGTCAGATAGCACATCACACGACTTGCAAACTGTGTGGTGGAGATGGTCGTGGTGGTGGAGTGGGGTGGGAGAGAGGTCAAAGCTAGAGCCTAGTCCAGATTTCTTGACCCGTGAATCTGCTCCAGGTTCTTCTGGAAGTAGACTGGGAGGAGGTGCAGATGGAAGCCCCCCAGAGCCCAGGTGGCCTGTACTTGGCTGTGGGCAGCAGGTGAGTGCTCACTAGGCCTGGGGCTTGCTTGGGCAAGAAGGGAGGCCCAATCTCAGGCCATCTCATCAACCAGGGACATGAGCATGAGTAGCCTGAGGCAAAGCCATGGGGACAGGCAGGTGGGATCAACTCCTGGCTCCACACAGATGAGTAACTTCGGACAAATCACTTTTTGAGCCCATGGCTCAGTTGGGGATGTATCATCTACCCTACAGGGCTACCGATAAACATTTCTTTTCTTCCTTCCCTTTTCCTTACAAGATTGACTCCAAATGGTCACTCTAGTTGGGGCCCAGGGAGATCCGCTCAGAACCCAGACCTACTTTCTCTGGTTCATTTTAGTCAGTGTGATTGTCTAAAATACAGTTCTGGGCTGGGCACGGTGGCTCTCGCCTGTAATCCCAGTGCTTTGGGAGCCTGAGGTGGGAGGATCGCTTGAGCCCAGGAGTCTGAGACTGCAGTGAGCTGTGATAGCACTACCATAGCACTCCAGCCTGGGTGACAGAGAGAAACCCTGTCTCTAGAAAGTTTTTTTAAAAAAACAATTCTGAATATTTCACCCACTGCTTGTGGCAAAAGCAATGTCTTAGTAAGGTATTCAAGAAATCCCAGACTGTTTAATACAATCTCTGTCTCCATCCATCCATCTACCATCCGTCTGTCCTTCCTTCCCTATATCCAGCCACTTATTCGCTCAACAAACACCTATTTCTTGTCTCACTCTCTCCTACTTCTTTTCTTTTTCCTTGTGCTCAGTCTCTCTAAATGGCCAGCTTCCTTGGCCTTCTGTCGGTGTGAGCAGGCTCTTCCCTCTGTTCAGTGGGCGGGGTGGGGGTTCTCGCTCCCTCCTTTGCCTTCCTCTCACCTACTTTTCAAGGCCAAACTCAAAGGTCACTTCCTCCATGAAGCCTCTTATGTTATCAAATACTCTCCTTCTGGGCTTCCGCTCCTACGGCTTATCTCTTTATGGGATATGTATTCCACAGTGTTGTTTCTGTGTGTCTGTTGCCCACCAACCTCCACCCCCTACTCTACCAGGGCAGGCTCTTTGTACAGCCGTTTAGGTTGTACACTGCACAAGAACTGAGGGATGTGCCCCGATGGGGGCTTGCATCTGCCCAGAGTGAAGAGTGCATTTTTTCCAATTCATACAAAGATATCTGTTCTCTAAGTGATGGGCTCAAATGGCTGAGCCCATCCAGAGGGGGCACGTTTTTCTATTTCCCACACAGCGGCTCTTTGAGCAGGGTAGCCCTGCCCTGATTCTAAGTTCCTGGAGGCCAGGACCATGTCGGCTTCACCCCCCGTTCCCCCAGCTCCTAACACAGCAGTGCTAGGCCCCAAGGCCCTCCAGGAATGTTCTTGGAGTTGAAAGGGGAAGGCTATCGGTAGCAAATCTCCATTCTCTGGGCTGCGGAGGGGCAGGACTCACGCCTATCTTGCAGGGAGACGAGGCGGCTTCTGAGTTGATGTAGTGGCGGTGGCAGGTTTGTTTGGAAATTCCCCAGTAAGTGGTGTTCTTGGGCCTGTCTCCCGGGGACCTCGAGAGCTTGCCGGAGGACCCGCAGACCAGGGCTCCTCCAAATATTGTTTTAAACTGATTGATGCCACGCCAGGCTGGGAAGGGACAGGCATTTTTCATACATGAAAAACAATACGTTCAGGGGCCAGGATGAAATTATTTTACGTTTATACGATAACGGGCAGGGAGACAAAGACGATGTTTGAGGGCGGTTAAACCCTCAAAAACATTAGTCACTGTCCTGGCGGGCTACACAAATAAATGATCAATGCGCACAAAAACAAGGCCCTCTGAGGTGTTTGCCCAAGACCACTTATGTGTCAAACAGACTTATTAGATGTGAAGGGAATGATTATTTGTACAAAGTGAAATGAACATGTGCAATAATATTGTAAAATGTTTATTAGTCTAGAGTGTGCTGAATGTTCCTAAAATATATCAGGTTCTCAGCTTGCATTTAATGTACTGTTATAAATGATATCACATCCTTCCAAGCCGATTTTCCGCTTAACGCTAAGCTTCTTTGCTGGGGAAATCGTGTTTTCAGATCCCAAGTATGAAAACATTGTGGGGTTAAACTCACCCTTCTACTCCCTAACCCCCACCCCACTCAGTTACCTCCCTATAAAACTCGTCCCGGGTCTGGCTGGGCGGGAAGGGGCAGTTGGTCAGGCCAGATGGTGGTTGGAGAACGCAAGGGGGGTGAGCTGGTGTCGGGGGAACATGGGCTGGAAGTCCGGAGACTCAGGTTCCAAGATCTGCGCCTTCATTCCCTGCTGTGTGACCTTGGGAAAGTCCCTTCTGCTCTCTGGGCCTCAAGCATCTCAATTAGAAAATGGGGATAATGTCTAAGGAGACTCCCAGAGCTAAACTTTCGCATAGTCTAAATCCCAGCTTGCTGAGTCACGAGTCTGGAAGATAAAAACGGATTCTGGAAGTGAACAAATAAAGTGCTATAAAATATTCTTAATTTTTTCCATGATTTTGGCAAACTCTTACTCATCCTTTAAGGCCCTGCCCAAAAGCCCCCTCCTTTAGGAAGCCTTCTCTGATCCCCTAAGCAGTCTGTCACTCTGTCTTCTTTGCTCTCAGAGAACCTTGTCCTCGTGTCCCTTATTGCACTTCTTGCCCCACCAGCCTGTGGTGTCACTTCGTCTCTGTCACCTGGGCCAGGCACAGAGTTGGTACTTAGGGAGTGATCAGTGGATCCCGGGTCAGGAGGAGCAGAGCTGTGAGCTGTAGGTTATCCAGCACGCACCCTGCATGTTGGAGATAGGGGCTTCCGCCCAGGGTGGGGAAGTCATCCCCACGGGTTTGCCCGTCTACACCAACAGAGTTCCAAGAAGGAAGAGGGGCTGTGCAGCTGTCTGGAGAAGGGTCAGCTAGAATGTTTCCTACGGTCTGTCAACTCCCCACCCAGGAATGAGGCGCAGAGGAGCCCAGGCAATTCCCACATCCGTGGCCCTGGGCAGTTCTTGGCATCAGCTGAAGGTCCAGGGCTGGCTCTGGAGGTCGTGGGTGGCTGGGGATGTGGGGAGATTCCAGTTTCCTGGCTGAGTCACGTCCCGCCTCCCTGCCCTTGCCCCCCACAGTTTGCTCAAAGGGCCCCTGCAGGGTGATCGTCTGTGAGCCTAACTGGTGGTCTGGGGTTCTTTGGGGAACCTCGGATCACAGTAAGCTGGACGGGCACGCCGGGAGGCTGGCCAGCTCAGCGGGACCGGGAGAGGGAGGAGAGTCCTGCCGGTCCAGGCAGAGCAGGGAATGAGCCCCTTCCTTCTTCCTTCACAGCCTTTTCCCAGGAGGGACTGAGAGCAATCAACGTGGAATTGTATACGAAAACATGGGAAATAAAGTTGGAAATAAGTAGTCAAGGCAAAGACTAAACAGCCTAGGAAGGCAGGCTGGGCTCCGGAGTGAGGCTCCGAAACAGGGTTCCTGCCCCGAGGTGGGGCCCGCGTGCTGTGGAGGCAGGTCTTGCATTTCACTCCGGGCTTCCGGCATAGGGACACAAGCAGGTATGCGATTTATTGTGCCCACGAGATAAACACGGACCCTTTGCTTAGCACAAGTGCGAGTCCCTCGGTGTGGAGGTCTGAGAAGAAATTCTCCTGTGATTTCTGGAAAAAAGGCACATAGTGTGTCCACCAGCTGCCTGCCAGCAGCCCGAGCTGGCCTTTCCCGCCCCTTCTTCTTCTCCACTTTCTCTACTGCCTCCTCCTCTTCCTCCTCCGCTTTTTACAGACTTGAGTAAAGCAGTCCTAGGGACACAAAAAGAAGTGCTTCTGTTCAGGTTGAACCTCGAGTAGCTCTTGGGGCACTTGGAGTGGGGAGTGGGCCCTGGCGTGAACTTCAGATGGCCTGGGCAGGCGTGGCTGCCCGCGGCAGCACCAGGCAGCAGCGCTGAAGGGCGGGCTGGCCGTACTGAGCATCTCCCACTGAGCCCGTCTGCGTCCAGCCATCGTTGTCTATGTCCTATCCGAATTCACTTAATCCTTACGACCTCCATTCGGGGTGGTTCTTCTTCTTCCCAAGGCTGTGGGCAGCATAGGGAAGTGCTGGGTTTGGCACCGGGTCCCTGGACTTTCAGGCTAGCCCCTGGCAGCCCCACTGAGGTCTCACCGGCTCTCAGCTTCGCCGTCGGTACAGTGAAGGCCAGGTGCCCTGAAAGTCCCTTCCCTTGGACAGTCTGTGGTTTCCTGGCTCTCTGAGTCCCCCCTGTGCAGCAGGCACGGGGCAGGGGGAGGGGTTCAGGGGCACAGGGACTGCCTCTTGTTTTGCTCTAAATAACTCCTCACCTGCCCAGTGGGCAGAGAGGCTCTTCCTGCCTGGTTGCCCTTGGAACCTGTCCCCGGATTGGGCCTCTCGCAGTCCCCCCACTGCCCCCCACTTGCCCAGAGAGACCGAGGCTCACATGGTACCCGCATTCCTCAGGCAGGGAGGGAGCCTCGAGATTTAGCACCTGAATCAACTTCTTGGGCTGCTGTGGGTGGGCCAGGCTAGGTGGTGGTGGGGATGGGGGATTGGGGCAGAATATTCTCTTGCTTTAAACTACAATCCAGATTCCTCGCCATGTCTCTATGTGGCTGGGCCTCTGCTTACCCTCTCGCCTTATTCTCCTGCTCCCCCAGTGCGCCCAGCACCCCTCACGTGAAGACAGCCCTCACAGCGTCCGTGTTGTGATGGCTATTCGAGCAGTTGCAACCAATCAAACTCCCAGATTTCTGGGGCTTAGCCCCAGAAATTTGATTTCTTGCTCACATTAAGAATACAATGAAAGTGCTTCTGGTCTGCGTGGTGATTCAGGGACCCGGGAGCCTTCTATGTGGTGGCTCTGCCATCTGCAAGGGTGTTGGTCCTCTGCACTCAGCTGGCAGGTGGGGGCAGCTGTGTAGAGGACCACAAGGGGCTTCTCTGGCCCAGACCGGGGGCGGTGTACATCACTCCGTTCACCAGAATCTAGTCATGGCCACACCTCTCTGCACGGGAGGCTGCGGAAGACACTCTGGTTGTGCACCCGGGATGAAGTGGAAATGTGTTTGGCCCATTCCTTCCAAAGCCAGGCCTGAGGGATGAGCGGCAGAATTAGTGCCCCTGCTCTGCAGGCGCGGAAACAGGACTCAGAGAGGCTGTCCGCCTTGCCCAAGGTCACGTAATGGGCCTGTGCCTCCTTGGCTGGAGGCAGCCCGGCCACCCCACCCTGAGCACCCCACACTGGCCTGGCCCTTCCCTAGGGCTCGTACCAATCTCCACCCCGTGTCAAAGTCACCAGGGGCCCAGCCATTCCCTGTTCAGGGGTGAGCTTCTGAAAGGGGAAGCCAGGTCTACGTCGGTACATAGCATGGAGCCTGGTAGGGGCACAGCGCAGAGGACCGAGCAGGGAGGGGACTGCTACAACCTCAGAGGGGCTGAGAGAAGGCGAGAGGATGGCAAGGGCGAGTGGGCGAATGTGAGGGGTACCTCCCGGTGAACAGATGAACTTGCCTCGCAAGGGCCGGGATGTCCGTGGAACTCTCCTGGTGAAATCTGCCTCGCTTGTGGTGTCCCCTCATGGGCAGCATGCAGTCCCAGTTCCCTACAGTTCCCTGCCTCTGCCCTCACGATGGGCCCCTTTTCACCCACCTGCCTACTGAGCTCCAGCCTTGGGCTGCTCCTGCCTGGGCTGGGTCTTCTGCGGCCTCCAGGCACGCTCACCCTCCCCCACCCTGCTCTGCACCTGTGCGTCCTGTCCCATCGGTGGCTCCTTGGAGTTGGCCTTGCTATTGGGTTTGGTCACTGGGAGGCACCCTCCCCTTTTCCCTTCAGGGTGGTGACAGTTCTCCTGCTATAGCCCGGGGTTACTGCTCTATTCCTGGGCTCCTGTCACCATAGCTCTGCTGTAAAGAATCCCTCCATGAATTCTCCTGCTTTGAGGGTGCTGCCTGCCTCCTGCTGGGATGCCGACCACTTGCTGTCCCCACTGCCTGGTGTGCTCTTCCTTCAGGTATTTACACGGGCAACTACTTTCAGCTTTAAGGTCTCAGTCTCACTGGTGTTCCTCCCAGAGAGGCTTTCCCAGGGAGGGGTCTCCTTTAGCCAAAGGAATTTCACCCTTTCCTCTCAATCCCATCTCCCTGGATTATTACCTTCATTGTACTCTCGGGAGTGGGAGCTCATGGGAACAGAGGCTTTATCTGCCTTGTTCACTTCTGCATCCCCTGAGCCTAGGACAGAGCCTGGTAAGTACGCACTTACTATAAATGTGTATTGAATTTGTAAACGAAATGGATTTAATGCACAAACCAGTGAGTAGCATAAATGAATGAATGCATGGATTGGCAGGTAAATAATCTGAATTAATTTAAAGGATGAATGAATTGGGCAAATGTATAACCAGTGAGTGAGTGAATGCAAGAGTGAGTGAATGGGCTTATTTGAAGGTTCATGGGAGAACCCAGTTATTTCTAGCCTCTTGGCAAAACAGTGGCCTCGGGTGGGTCCTTGGTGTGCTGATATGTGTGTGTGTTGCGGGGAGCAGAGCTGGAACAGCTAGCCCTGGAGACCTGTGGCTGGGGTTGGGGGCTGCACGACGACAGGTCCGCCCTCCTGATGGATGTCAGCAGGGAGTGTGTCTCCCCTGATTTTGGACCCTTGCTCCCCTGCCTCAAAGTGGCTCCTTTCCCCACCAGCATCTTTTCTACTGAAAACTTCTCCTGGGAAGGGCACATATATCAGCCATTTACTCCTGCATGCAGATTCGCAAGAGCTGCCCATGCAGCCAAGCAATAGTGACCAGGCAGCTTCTCTGGGTGAGACTTTGTGCCCAGCGAGCCAGACCCAGTCCCCACATTCGAGGGTGGTGGTCCTGTGGGGGACGTGAATAAAGCGATGATTATAATGTCATGTGACGAGGGCAATGTCGGGGTCTGCCCGAGGGCGGTGTTTGCTCGGCAGAGGTGCCGAGCACCGGTGTCTTGCGCCTGGCTCTCTCCCGCCCTTCTTGGCAGGCCAAGTCTTTCCTCATCCACGAGTCCTGTAGTCCTCACCCAGGGTGGAGCTATTTCCCCTTTCGCTGCGGGGAACCATACCAGAGAGGTGAGTGACTTGTCTGTGGTCACACGCAGAAGCAGTGGCTGCCTGTCTCCTCTCCAGTGTCGAAGGTCAACCATCATCCTTCCCCGCACCTGACGTAAGGCTGGGCGCTCCGCGAGAGGCACGGACACCGTGCGGAATTGAGCGCTGCTTCTCTGATGCAGCTGCCTGCGTGTGCGAGTGCGCATGCGCGCGCGTGCGGGGAGCTGCCGAGAGGAACTGCCGCACCCTTCTGCTACGGGTCGCGTTGTGTCTTCCCAAAATTTGTATGTTGACGTCCAAACTTCCAGAACCTGACAATGTGACCTTATTTAGAGATAGGGTCTTTACAGAAGTAATAAAGGTAAAATGAGATCATTAGGGAGGGCCCTAATGCGATATGACTGGTGTCCTTACACAAAGGGGACATTGGGACGCTGATGTACACCCAGGGAGAATGCCACGTGAAGACGAAGGCAGAGATTGAGGTGATGCCTCTACAAGCCAAGGGCCCCAAAGACTGACAACAAAGCTTCCGAAGCCAGGGGAGAGGACAGGACAGACTCTCCCACTCTCCCAGGAACCAATCCTGCCCATATCCTTGATTTGGGATGTCTAGTCTCCAGAACTGTGAGATAATACGTTTCTGTTTGGTAAGCCACCGGTTTGTAATACTTGTTAGGGCAGCCCTAGCAAACGAATAAACCCTCTCTGGGCTTCAGGCTTCTAGAGCGTTAGAGGCGACGACCTGCCACGTGCAGGTCTCGGAGAGGCGGCACAGTGCGGGGGAGAGAGGGGCTGGGGGCTGGGGGCAGCACTGGTGCTCCAGCCCCACATCTGCCACTGACTTTCTGGGCTGGTCTTCCTGCCTGTGAACTGAAGGGGCGGGACTGTAAGATTTCTGGGGTCCTCCTTAGCCCCGAGTTTCCCTTCTTGAGGAGCTGTGAAGAGGCCAGGGAGGTCAAGTGGCCCAAGCTAGGTCGCCCAGCAGGTTAATGGGAAGTGGTCATGGGAGCTCAGCCCCTCGCCAGTTGCAGTTTGGCTGCCCTCTGCCCTGGTGCCTCCCAGCACGGCCCATAGCGAGCCTCACCTTGCCCTCTGATGCTCTACTCTCGGCCCCCCGGGTAGCCGTGATGCGTGCGGGTCTGACGAGGCCCTGGCTGTTTGGAAAGGTGGCTTCCTGCAGGAGGGCATGTGAGGAGGGCCCTGCTGGTATCCTTCAAGTTCCAGCTTTGCCTCCCCAGGGTGCCTGGATGGAGGGCAGAGGCCTGTGTGGCCTGTGGCCCTTGGACCCACTGTGCGGTGGCACAATATGTCTTTGTCTGACCACGGCTTCTGGGGACCATGGAGGCTGATCACATTTCCCCCCGAGTATTTTCGTGGGTCCCTGGTGGGAAGCTGTCTTGCTGTCTAGCCTTGGCTGTCTTGCTGACTTCCCTTCCTGCCTACCTCCAGTGCCTTCTCAGAGTCAGCTCAGGAACTCAGGCTGCTCAGCTCCAAATGAATGGCAGCATCTTAAAACCAACAATTTGCACTGCCTTTCAGTGTCTAAAAGACTGTATCCAAGGCAGGTCTACAGTGAGGTGCTGCAGGGCTCTGCCTTCAGTCAGGGCTGCTTGGCTACTCCCAGTTTTCAATTTCATGGAGCTGGTTGGCAGAACCAGGACTTACGAAGGTTCAGTGTTTGAAAACAAGAGTTTGTAAAGTGATGGCCAGAGTATAGGATGGTGAGGCCTGTTTCACAGTTTTTGTACGAAAAAAATCTGGAGGTCATAGTGGTACCCAACCTCAGAAACTCAGTTGCAGAGTAAGGAAGCATAGCTGAGGCTGCATTAATGTTCTATGCGAGGAGGTAACAAGTCTGAGGTAGCAAGCCTGTCTGTGACTCATCTGACTATCTATTTACCCAGAATTCTGTCTGCAAGCCTCCAGTAACCAAGATTTCTCTCCTGCTTCAAGTGGCTCTGTCAGAAGGTTCTTCTGTGTATTCTGCTTCCTCGTAATTTTATTCAACAATATTTTTCAAGTACCTACTGGATGCCATACTGTTCTTATCTCTATTCATGACCTTCTTTAAGCTTATCTGCTTACCTGTCCTCTGAAAGTCTGTGATTTCCAGACAGTGATCCCATCTTTCACGCCTTCGCTTCTCTAGGGTGGACAGCCCTTCCTCCTTCATCAGTTTTTCCCAGGGCAGGGCTTGGAGAACCTTTCCTTCTTGGTTGTGACCCACTTTATTATTTACCTATTAACCCTTACCTTGAACTCCATCTGGAACCTGCTGAGACCATCACCTCCCTTGTTCTGATGATGCTACTTTTATTGATGCAGACAGAGGTGGGAGGCCCAAGTACTGTGCACCTCTAAGCCTCCGAGACCTGCGCTTGTAATCTTGGCTGTTTCTGCAGCAATGGCTCTTTTGTCCTCACCTGAAGGGACTTGCATTAAGTCATATGGTGGATTAGAGAGCTGTGCTCCTGTTTCAGCCCCATCCTGGCTACGGCCTTTCCTCTCCCCTTCTCCAGATATGACCCTTCCCCTTGGCTTCCTGATCAGGGCTTTCCAATTTCAACCTGTCTACACCGAAAAAAGTTAATAACTTGGAGTGCCCTAAAGCCCTGCTTGGGAAGTCCCTTCTCTCTCTGGGACTCAGTTTGCCCATGTGTAAAATGAAGGGGTCAGTCCAGTTCCCCTCTAGAGCCCCCCCACAGCCATGATATCGGGTGTGCTGAGTGCATAATGTGGGCATTTCTGCTCCCATGACCCGCCAGCGGGACCAAGGTGGTGCCACTCACATCATACACCACAGCGTAGGTGGTCCTGACTCTGCAAAGCCTCTGCCAGGAAGACGGTGGGGAGAAAAGTCTTCCCCCCACCACCCATGGATTTCAGGGAGAGGCACCCACCCACTGGGAGAACAAACATTAGCATCTGTATGGTCACCACTTGGAGGTGCACAGATTAGGGCCAATCAAAGGCAGGGAGAGATGTGTTTTTGTCGGTGAATCCCCTTGGCTGGGGAGCAAATCTCCATCTTGGCAGGAGGGACTCTGACTTGATCAGGGCCGAGTTCTATGAGCGACTGTAAATTCTCAGTAAAACAGCCCCTTTGGGCCTAATTTCAACCACTTAACCCAGAGGTTGCATTCTTGAAGTGTTCTGCCAAATGCATTCGTCTCCGGCTCACAGCTCCTGAGCTCTTGCACGCAGCAGCTGCGTTGCCGCCAGCCTTTCTGTTCTCACCTGCCTGAGCATGAGCTTGAGACCCCTTTCCTTCCCACTCGCACGTGAGGGAGTCCCCCAGTGTGGCTTCTTGGAAGGCGCTGGCCATCCTTGGTCCTGTCGGTTTGAGACCAAACAGCTGGGCAACTCGGTCAAAACCTGGTCTGCTTTGGAAACCCCGTCTATGTGCCTGACTAATGCAGGCAGACGCTAGGTCAAGTTGGCCAAACAACAGCTGAAATGGGCAAGCAGAGCCCAAACTACTGGTCAGCTTGGTTAAACATCTGGCAGTGGGTCTAAACAGTGCCAAAACAGCCCATCAGCTTGGCCCAAGAAATGGGTACCTTCGAACATCAGCTCTGTTTGAATAACAAATCAACTCAGTCAAATAATACTGAAAAAATTGTTCAACTTAGTCAAACAACCAATCAGCTTGATCAAATGACCCTCAAACAACCTGTCTTTAGCGTTAAACAAAGCCAAAACACCAAACCAACTCAACAGCTTGCCATTAGGTCAAACAATGCCAGAACAATGGGTCAGCTGGGTCGAATAATAGCAACACACCCCAGCTGTTGTAAACAGCCAATCGACAGTCTCAAACGATGTCAAAATATTTGGGTTAATTCACTCAAACATCCAGTCAGTTCAATCAACCCCAGTCAACTCGGCTAATGAATGCCAAAACACCCACCCAACTCAAACAGCCAGTCAAATGGGTCTAACTGTGACAAAACAACTGGTCAACTTGGTGAAACCACCAATCACCACAGCTAAACAAGCAGTCAGCCCCATCAAACTACGCAAAAGCAACAGGTCAAACTGGTCACCAAGCAGTAACAAAACACCCACTCTGTTCTGTCAAACAACCACTCAAGCAGGAGAGTCTGTGTCTAAACATTCAGTCAGTTCCATAAAGAGGCAGTTGCCTCCATACCATGAAACCAAAACAACCACTTAACTTGGTTAAATTAACGACAAGGCTAAGTACTTAGAGATGCGCCCTCTGCTCTGTCCAGCACTCTCAGGCAAGCATCGCCAAGAGAGGTGGTCGACACAGCGAAGTGAGTGGGTAACTTCTTTGTCTTTCACCAAAATGTCCATCAGTTTAGCGACACCCAGGAAGAAATCAGAACTGTCACTCCTTTGGATAAATAAATTCTCTAACCTGGAGATTGAGTTTCTCAGTCATGGGCAGAGGGGGAGCAGATTTGAGAAAGCTGTTTCTGTCCCCTCCTCCTCAGACTGCAGTGGGAGGGAACAAGCCCCCTCCAGTGTCCCTCATTGCATAGTATTTGGCATACTGTCTGCCAGTGACCAGGCCTTCGTGGTGTGAGCTGCTCAGCACCTGCAGTGACTTAGCGGTGAGACATGACCCAGTGTGTTGGGTTAGTTAATTCTCAGAGCAAGGCACTAGCCCCACAGCACGAGCCTGGTTTCCAAGTTCCAAGTCTCTCAGTGGGACCAGAACTCCTCTCATCAGGTCCAGGAGCTCTGGTCACCACTAGAGCACAATTGTTCAGAACTTAATAATGACAGTAACACATCGAGATCTTACCTTGTGCTAGGCACTGGGCTAAAAAGCCCTTTAATACTTTATCACATCTTACCTTTACAAAACCCCATGAGGTCGGCACTGTTTTTACCCCCATTTTACAGATGAGGTTCATGGAGGCTTGCAGAGGTGAAGAAAGTCTTCTAAAGTCACAGACCTATTAAGTGGCAGAACCAGGATTTGAAACCCGCTCTAGCTTAGGAGCCAGCTATGCCTTTGAAACACTGAAAGAAAGGATGAAGGAGTGAGTCGGCCTGAATGGCATTGCACCAAAGGTGGAGGTGAGACGGCGCATAGGAGCCTGTGTGTGTGTCTGTGTGGGGGGTGGCTGCAAAAGAAGGGATACTTCGTTCCAGGGGAGACTCAGGTGTAGACAGGTTGGAAGCCTGAATTTCAGTAAAGTACACTCTCAACTTACAGTCCACCGTGGTGCTAAGCCCTCTTGCCCAGGAATGCCAAACAGGCATTACTCATTCCCCCAGAGGCCAGTGGGTCCTAGGGTACCCCAGACCTACAGGGAGCCTTCAGGGCTGGCTTACAGGGCGGGGGGCAGGTGACTTCCTGAGATCTGCCCAATCCTCACCACTAAAAAAAAAAGCCCCCTTGGCACCTGCCTCCCATACCTGGGCAGCAGGCTTGACCACAATCGACGCTCTCCTTTCATTCAAGGAAAGTCGCCTTGACTCACCTCCTACATCAGGCACAGACCATTTTATTGAACGCTAACGCAAATCACACGGGCAGGAAATGTCGTAAAGAGAAAAGTAATCTTCTGACGGAAAAATAAATTATCAGCCGTGTTCCGAAGGAAAAGAAACATTCTTAAATAATTTCTCTTGCTGTTGGTATTGGCTGGCAGTGTGGGCCAGCCAAGCAAATGGTAATTTCCAAATTAGATTATACATTATGTCATATTAGTTTTATATTAGAAAAACAAACGGGATCAGAGGAGAAGCGCCAAGGCTGGCGGACCGTGCTCGCCACGTGACTGGCTGTGTTTCCACTGCGGCATGTTTAATGGTTCCGGGAGAGCTGGAAGAGCAAACATCAGACGGACGTGGGGGCGCGTACAGGTGGGGTGTGCGGAGGCGGCTCTGCCAGCGGGGAAAGGACGGCTCCCGGGTCAGGCCTTTCAGAGTGTGGGTAGGCAGCCCGGGCAGGGAGGCAGGGAGCACTCCCGGAACACGGTCTCACCTTCCCTTCTCTGGGGACCTGGATCTGCCTTTGGAGGGGCTGGCCCAGGGCACTGGCTTCAGGTCAGAGCACGGTGGCCAGTAAATGTTCATGGGAGCAGCAAGTGGAGGTGCCACCTGTCAGTTCCAAGGAGGGAAGACCTGGCGGGGACTGCCTGTGGCCCAATTCTGTATAGATCTGTCCTTGGGTAGCGGGAGCAGAGGTCTGTGTCTCCCCTGCGTGCAAAGCCAGGGCAGCGAGAAGGAGGAGGACTTTAAGTCGGAGTCGTATTGCCAGCTCACCTGCAGTGAGGGCTGTTCCACGCCAGGCGATTTACCTGTATACTCAACAATCCCACCAGGCCATGTTAGAGGAAAGGAAATGGAGAGACAGAGACGTTAAATAACTTGCCTGAGATCACATTACTGGGAAGCGGCAGACCCTGCGCATGAACCGAGGCTCCAGGGCCTGAAATCTTAACCATCGCACCATTGCGAGATGCAGTGTCTTGATGAGACCGCCTGTGAGGGCTGGGGGTGGGGGAGGATTGCTGATCAGCGGGTTCCTGCCCCTGAGGTGTCGGGTGCCTGACCTTTGAAGCCCCTTTCTCCCCAAGTCTGCTGCTCAGAGGCCATCTGCACTTGTTTGCATGTTAATTTGGGTGAGTGTCTTTTACCAAACTCTGAGCTCCTTGAGGACAGAGATCTTGTATGATTATCTCTGAAAACTTCTTATCCAGCACAGAGGTTGATACTGCTTTTGGTGGTTGCGGTAGAGACAGGAGAAACGAGAAATGTAGACAGTCAGAGCTGGAAAGGGCTCGGGGGCTTTAGGAGCCTGGCGGGCACTCACAGACCCAGGGGCTCCAAGGGTGCAAAGCTGCCTCCTGGCCCACGACAGCACTGCTGATCAGTCGGGCTCCTCTGCCCTTACACGTCTGCTCAGGCAGCCACTGCCAATCAGTCAACGTTGGCACTGAAAGGAAACCTTTTTGCCACTCTTGGTGTAGTCCCACCCTCCAGTTGTGAGAAGACTAATAGCAGGGAGAGGGAGGCGGCTTGTCTGAAATCACACAACCAATGTGGACAGAGTCAGAACCCGCACCTGCCTTCCAGAGCGCACAGCGGGGTTAAAAGAGAAGACCTAGAATAAATTAATTAGCAAGTATCTGACAAGTAGTAGTGCGTGCCCAGCTCTGGAGTCTGGACGAAGAGATAAAATAGAACCTGGGGACCAAACGGGCAGTCATACAGGCTGGAAGTCCCATCACTGTGGACATTCCTGTCCTCAAAATCTTTTCCATAGTCTTCAGGAGGTCTGGGTTCGGTTCCAGCTAGATTTTCCTTTTGCTGTCTAAGTCCTCTCTCTGGACTTCAGTTTTTCCGTCTGTTAAATGGGGGCAGGCATAGTGTCAAGCGCTCTGATGTAAAATCCCTCTGGCTCCAATACCGCAGGTGTCTGTGGTCTCAGAATTCACCCAGCTTCTCCTAAGACACAGGTGCTCCTTGGGGCGAGTCAGGCCGTGGAAAGCTGCAGTAATTCCCGCGTGCCAGCAGGGGGAGAGGGCGGCATTCAGCACGGTTCCAGCTCGACTCCTGTCTGACCCCCCTGGTGGCCTGGAGGGGTACTGCTGCTTCTGACGACTTCCTGCTTCCTCCTGGAGTACCCATCGCCTGGGGATTATCTGACCTGAAAACACATGTACTCACTCACCAGATACGCCCTGAGCCCTTCCCGTGGGCCGGACCCCTTACTGAGTGCTAGGGGCCCCATCTCTGCCTTTGGAGGAGCCACAGTCTACTGTGGGGAGCAGAAATGCACGGAGGCCCCCATGGTAGGTGAGACCTGCGACTGGGGCAGCGGGAGGCTGTGGGAATGCAGAGGAGTCTTCCAGGGAAGAGCCATGTCTGAGCCAAATCCCGGAGGAGGGGGCAGAGTTCAGCCAAGAAGAGCAGGGGTGGGGTGCGTGCTCCCCGCAGAGGCAACAGCACAAGCAAAGGCCCAGTTGTCGGAGGCAGAGTGAGTCTCAGGTAGCTGTGTGGACTGGAGGGCAGGACTCTGTGTGAGCAACAGGGAAGGCGAGCAGGGACAGGCCTGCATTTGCCCCAAAGTATTCACTGAGTATGTACTAAATTGGGAAAGGCCTTGAATGACGTTCCCAAATCCCGAATCACTTCCCTTCCTGGGCTCTGGCCTGAGTGTCCATAACATTCATCATGTGGCTTTGTTTCTAAGTTTAGTTAATTACTTTTGGCTTCTCCCATCTCCCCATGGGGATAGCTGCACTAGCGGGAGTTGGGACAGGAAACTGGGCTCAGGACTGGGAATAGCATCAGGGACGTCGCAGCCCGGGAGAGGCAAGATAACAAGGGTGGGAGCCAAGAGCATGGCCTGGGACTGCCTGGCCTCTCCACCTGGCCTTTGTGTGTGTCTTCCTCAGGGCATGAGATCTGCATCCTGGGGAACCTCCTGGGCTGGCTGGTGCAGGTGGGACAGTTACGTGCAAAGGCTGGGGTGGAGTCGTTGAAGGGTCAAGGAGGGCAGAGAGGCCATTGGGATAAGACCTTTGTGGTAAATCCCAGAACAGGGAGGAAGTGGTGGTCTCAGCCGGGAGGAAGAGCCCCACCCCTGCAGAGTTCTGGGAGAACTGAGCCTGGGGGAAGCCAGAGGAGCCATCATTAATTGTACGATCACAGTGTACCGGGAGCTTTGCTTACTAACGTGCCTCAATAACCATGTGAGAGAGGGTTGTTACCCTCATGTTGCGGTTGGATTTGATAGCACAAACGCAGAGAGGTTAAGTGACTTGCCCAAGGTAACACAGCCGGGAAGTGGCGATGCTGGGATAAGAACACAGTCTGTCTGACTCCACAATCACTTCCCTTTCCAGTGTGCCACTGTGGCTCTTTGCATTTTGTGCCTTCGTCCTTTCCTAGATCAGTGAGCCTTCTTTCCTTCCTGTCTTCATATGGGCTATTCTCTGTCTGGGGCACCATCTCTCCTATCCGTGTTCTTTACCTGGTGATGTTCTTATTTTTCAGGTCTGGTTCAGACATTCTTTGTGAAAGGCCCTTTGACCCTTTCAGGTAGATTTCATTTTATTGTCTCCCTCTCACCTCCCTCCCTTATCTATCCACCATCATCCATCATCCATTTCTTTGTCCCTTAACCAGAAGGATTTTTGGCTGTCTAGGTAGAGTTCATCGCTGTCTCCCTATGATCCCACAGCACTTTGTAGAATGGTGAGCACAACACACACTTGCATGTATTTATTTGTTCTTGTGTCTGTCAGTTCCACCAGCCTGGGAGCTCCCTGAGGGCAGCGGCTGGGTCTGACTCTCTCTTGTCCCAGGCCTGGCCTGGCAGAGTCTACTTCCTGTCGACCTCAGCCTGACTCCTCTCTTGCACAGAAGGTTTATTGCATTTGGCCTGTTTCTCAAAGAAGAGAGCATTTTCAATGTCTGCAGTGATTTGGGGCTGAGATTGATAGCATTTTTTTGGTGCCAAGAGAGGCATTTACAAATAGCTGCTGTCAGCTGGGAGAATTGAACTGGAGAGCCACTAACAAGTGGCTCTATTTGCTTTCGCCAGGACCAAGGGGTGATCCTGGAACTGGAGAGAATTTTAGACATTTCAGGGACCCCGGGCTTGCCTCACCAGCCTGAGTTGCATAAACCATTGCTCAACACTTGGGGAGACAGGGAGATTCAGTGTGTCTCTGGGAGCTCACCGAGGGGATGTTGGGCGTGTGTCAGTTCTGGATAGGGGTGGGCTGAGTATTAGTCAGGTCTTTTTCTAGTTTATGCTGTGGTAATAGGCATGCCATGGCATGCCCCAAATAGGGGCTTTACAATAACAGAAGTTTACTTCTCGCCCACATGACATTCTGTCTGCGGTGGCTGTGGGCTGACTGGCTCTGAGCCATGTGTCCTCTTTATTCCAGGATCCTTGCGAAGCAGCCATCCCTATTTGGGACATGACATACTCAGGGCAGAGAGCAAAAGGAGAAATGGCCAAACCACACAACGGCTCTTACTATCCTTTTCACTCACCTTCCATCGGCCAAAGCAGGAGACATGGCTGAGTCGACTAAACTCCACCCACAGGAGGCACTGCGAGCTCCCTGGCCATGGGTGGGGGTGTAGAATCCTCCCGGGGTGAATAACCAGGAGCGATAGCACAGCCCAGCACAGGCTGTCACTGTCGTGCACATGCGGGCCGCTCCCTGCACAACCTTGCGTGGCCCATGCATTTGCTCTCTAACTGTAAGAATCTGTGGAGCCTCTGGAGAAAAGAGATGCCCGAACTGGACATAAAAGTGTGGCTCAGGCCGTGGGGCTTACACGGGAGTGCGGACAAAGGAGGGACAGGTGCAGTGAGCTGGTCAGGAAGACCCTCCCTTCCATCCTTGCTCAGCAAACCCCTACTCTTCCTCCAATTCTAATGCCGCCTCCTCTACAAAGCCCTCCAGGATGGACCCTCCAAGCCAGGTTTGGTGCTCGTCCTCTGTGTTCCCACTGCCCCTGTGCTTTTCTCATTTCACACCTACTAAACTGTGTGCGATGTCGGCTACGTGTCTGAATCCCCCAGGAGCAACACTGTGCTGGTTTGGCGCCTGCCCTCTGTGAGAGCTGGTGGTGCACATCTCTTCCCGACTCTGCGTTCAGTGGTATCGTGTCCACAGCTTGAAATTGGCCACGGTGGGGGTTTTTACATCACAGAAATCGGCAAAGGCTACAAAGAAGGATCGTTTTCCTCCTGGAGAGCCAGTTGTTAAACAGTTACTGCCAGCCATTGCCCTGGACTGTGCACAACGTGAGGGCCGGGGTGTGCCTGTGCACTGTCTTCCTCCCGTGTCGGGCGGGGCCTTGGGTGTTCCGCAGGAACGAGCGGGGAACAACTGAATGAACTCCCGGACACAGCGGAGTGGAGAGTGAATGGATGTGCATCTGGCTGGATCTTGGTCCCTGTCTGGTCTACTTGTCCTTCCTCCCAGGTCTTCCTCCTTCCCCTAGGTCCCTGGCTCTGTGCTCACTGCCCCAGGGGAGGTAGATGACAGGGCAGGACACAGAAGGCCTGTGAGCCTTACTGGCCTTTGTCCTCCAAATCTCTGAACTTTTAGAATTGAGAGTGTTTAGGGAGGAAGTAAAGGGGAGAAGAAAGATAAACCAAGTGTCTCGAGTAACCTGAAGGGGAGGAGAGGAGAGGCTTTGCTGGGGACATGACAGAGCCCCGTGAGGAAGGGCTGGGGTGCACCCAGGAGATGCTGCCGTATTGGTGGCAGAGGCGGCCAGGTATGCAGGGTGAAGTGGGGACTCTCAGGTATAATCAGTGTGGGCTGATGCTCAGGGACTAGGTGCCCTGCCCTGCCTGTGCCCCACATCTGACATCACGTAAGATTCCAGAAATGTGAAATGACTCCAGAAACTTGGGTTAAGAAATTAAGTGACAGGAAGCAGAGAAAGTGACATTTGTTGCATCCCCTTGCTCCTACCTGGGTTCCCATGACTGAGACTGAGATTTATACTGCCGCTCCTGAGGGATGTAGATCACAGGCTGGCAAGCATTTTCCGTAAAGGGCCATGTAGTAACTATTCTCAGCTCTGCAGGCCACATGGTCTCTGGTGCAATTATTTAAGGCTGCCATTGTAGCGCAAAAGCAGCCACAGACAATACATAAATATGAATGAGTATGGCTGGCTTCCAATAAAACTTTATTTATGGGCACTAAAATTTAAATTTCATATAATTTTCATGTGTCTCAAAATATTCTTCTTCTTTTGATTTCCCCCCAAACATTTAAATACATAAAAAGCAATCTCAGCTCCTAGGCGGTGAGGCGTGCAGTTTGCTGAGCCCTGAGTTGATGGAGCAAGTGCGCGAATGGCCAGTCAGTGCCTGGACAGGCCAGGCAGGAGAGCGCCCTCGGTGGGGGGAACAGCGAGAGAGGAAGCTTCCCTCTCCCTCTGCACCCCCACCCCACCCTGCGGCTGGCTCGCTGGGCCCTGGCGCCATCTGCAGCCATCCAAGGTGCCTGCCTGCAAGAGCTGGGCCCTCCGTGGGAGGGTGGCCAGGCAGCTGGACTCAGCGAGGTGGGAGGGCTGGCCGTGTTCAGTCTCTGGGAAATGAATGTGGACACGGCGTGGGCCCAGTGGGGCTGCCCACCCTGGTCTGCCTGGATCAGGTTCCCGGCGGCGTCTGAGCACTGTAAACACAGCGGCTGGACAGGCCACCACTCTGAGGTCCGTTGAAAGCAGCCCTGCCCAGGAGGAAAGCAGGATTGGGGCTGACAATTTGACATAAACCACGGGGCAGTGTCCGGCGGCTGGGAAATACAGTGACCCTCCTCCCCAGGGCCCTCATGCTCACTCGAGTGGCAGCTGCTCCCAGTTACCTTCCTCTGTGGAGCCAGGGGTCTTCGGAGGAGGAAGCCCCTCGGAGATCCCCTAGACTACTCCTTCTGACAAGGGTGGAGAAACTGAGGCCCAGAGAGGAACAGACACCCACTTAATTGTTGCGAGACCAGGGCTAGAGGCTTGGTCTCAGGCCTCCCAAGACAGGCTCTGGACCCCTCCTAGGATGATCTGGAGAAGAAGGATCCTTGGGTGGCAGCTAGGAGCTTGCCCCCACCCTTCAGCTGCCGCTGGGAGGGCGTTCCTTTGGACCATCAGGGAGCACTGGTGTGGCAGTCACACACAGCCAAACCATACACGTGGGCAGGTGTGGTTAGTGCATTTACACACTTAGGTGAATGGACATAGGAATCACAGTAGATGAGCACCTACTGTGTGCCAGGCTGCTAAATGCATACTGTATGTTGCCTCTTGTGCCTCTGGAAGCCAGGCTGCTGTTCACATGGGGACCCATCCATGGTAGGTGCAGGTACATGTATGCTGACATGTGTACACAATCATATATGTGCATTGCCATGACCACATGCGTTTATACAGCTCTCGTTGGTATGTACGTCAGCACTTGTGTCTGTCCAGGCACGCTCTTGTCAGGGACACACGCATGCTCACATTTGCACACGTGCACATACACCCCACATACTCTCTCACACTTTCCCACTGGCAGCTCTGGTAAGCATGATGCCGCCCAGACTCCGGAGTGACGGTCCTCTCTGGGGTCTCTAGACATTCACCTTCTTGTTCTTGATCCATTTCAAAGTTCTATTGAAGAGTTTGAAGATGGAGGCTAGGAGTATCTGGGAATGGAAAAACAGGTGATTTGGAAAATTCCTGTCATTTTTTAAGCTCTTTCCAAAGATGCCCATGGGGGCCACAGTGGGGCCTGCCAATGTCTAGCCTCGGGCTGGTCCCACTGGCAAGGAGCAGGCCTCCTGATTCCTCTGGCCTAGCCTGGCCTGTTCACTGACACCAAGCCCACTGCCCTCTGCTGTTCCACCCTCCATTGAGGGTCTCGCTGGGCACGCTCAGCCCACTCCTTCCAGACCAGTCCACCCCAGCTGCACACAACCTGCTGCAGGTAATGACAAAAGCTAACACTGAGTGCTTGCTGAATGCCAGGCACTGTTCTAAGTGCTTTACATATATTGATTCATTGTCGCAAAAAACCCTATGTTTATAAACTATAGCTACGCCCATCTTACAGACAAAGAAACTGAGGCACAGAGAGGTAAAGCAACTGGCCCCAAACCACACAGCCAGGAAGTAGAAGAGCCAGGGTTCACATCTCAGCAATCTGACTCTAGAGTCACCATTTTAATCACTCCACTGTCCCACCTCTTGGTACACAGGGCAGGTTAACCCGGGAGGCTGCAGGACCTGGGAACCCCAGAGAAGACGGGGAAGAGGGGCTTTACTTCTTGTGGGCCTGCTGTGCGCCATGCCCTACTGTGTTCCAGCCCTGTGCGGGGAGGCCCCATTGACCTTGCTGCCATCACATTCCACCCCTCAAGCTCTCCACACTGCAACTAGCAGGTCCCTCCTCTAACTCGGACGTGGTCCTGCTGACTCAGCACCTCTGGACTGAGGTAGTCCCCTTCTCGGTCCTGGAGTCCCACTGGGTAGAGCCAGGGCTGCATGTGAGAATGACACACCGACAAGGCTGGGGTGTGCAGTCCTCTGAGGTTGAATGTGCAAACGGGGACACAGTCCTCAAACCCATTCTTCCCTGCTTGACATCCCCTTCTCCCCGTTGCATGTCCCATGCGTGGTTTAAACTTCCCTGCCTCCTATACTCATACTCACACCGTATACTCTCCATCACTTCTTCCCAGCCTGCAAAACCCACAATTGCCACCTCTTCTGGGAAGCCTTCCTAGATCACACAGCTGGTACTGGCATTCAGGCCCCTACTGCTCTGTGCTTGCCTCTTCATACAACCCTTCAGCCTGCCTTGGGGATTATGGTTGCCACTGATTCCACAGGTTCTTCCTGAGTGCTGCCTGTGCGCCAGGCACTGGGAATACAGCTTTGAATACATGTGCTTTCATGGAACTCCCAATCCTTCTTTCCTACTGGAATTAGAGACTCTTCCACCAACTGGAACTCATTAAATTTATTCATTTTGTTCGCAGAGCCTGACACAGAAATAGCACATAGTAGGTGCTTCATGCATGTTAGAAGGATGGAATTTGTAATCTTGGTTCTGGAATATCATCTTTATGATGCTTTAAAAATTAATTCAATTAATTAATTAAAAGATTTAATATGATTTACCATTCTAATTCAGTTCGGCCTGGGAAGAAAGGGGCAGTGTGCAGGCCTGGACCCAGGGATGGGCTGGCAGGATGGGCGGCCGGGGATGGCCATCCAGCAGTGGCTGTGGCAGCAGCCACAGAAGTGGACGCATCTTTGTCTCCAGACCCGGGCTGGCTGCCTGCCTGTGCTCCCGCCTGCCATCCACATGGTGGAAACGCCGACGAACAAGGGCCTTCCTGTCTTCCTCTCTTTCCCCCTTTTCTAAAAATAAGCTGGAATCTTCCCCTCATCTGCCCCCAATTTTCTCCTGCTTGACCCCAATGACCTCACGCCCTCAGATGAGGCCACATGTGTGCCCACTGCTGGACAGATGGGCCGACCCCGCCGTGCAGATGGTGGGAGCGAGGAGCCCGCCCTGGCCTCTGCCCCAGCCCAGCCAACCCCTCCAGCTATGCCCTTCCTGGGAACAAAGCACTGCGCCAGCCCCTGGACTGCGGGTGGGGTGGGAGAGAACTTGTTTATAACAGGAAGCTCCACCCGGGTTTTATGAGCTGTCATGATAATAATAATCATCGCCCACATTTGTATACACTAAGCACTTTCACGTCTGTTATCTCCCTTAGTCCCAGCAACAACTCCTGGAGGTTGGTATTATTGTTAATGCCCAGGTTGAACAGAGATGAGGAAACCAGAGAGGCTCATTTACTTCCCTAAGGTTGCACAGCTAGGAAAGAGCAGAGCCAGGACTCAAATTCAGGTCTCCAAGGTTTAAAGTTCTGCCCCTCTACACTCTCCCTCCTGCCTGCCGACGTCTGAACCAGGCAGTGGCTTTGTGACTTTGTGCCCGAGAGTCTTCATATTGTTCTTTTAGCTGCTATTTATTGAGGGCCTGCTTGTGTGGGGGGCACTGGGCTGGGACCCCACCCCGACCCTGGGAGGAAGGAATTATTAAACTCATTTTGAGGAGGAGGAAGCTGAGACTCGGGG
>RJWJ010019198.1:0-30570 GCA_004363605.1 Indri indri | reverse complement strand
ATATTTTCTCCCAGTCTGTAGGTTGTCTATTTGCTCTGTTGATTATTTCCTTAGCTGTACAGAAACTTTTAAATTTAATTAAGTCCCATTTATTTATTTTTGTTGTAACCGTAATTGCCTTTGGGATCTTAGTCATAAATTCTTTGCTTTGGCCAATATCTAGAAGAGTGTTATTCTCATTTTCTTCTACAATTCTTACGGTTTCATGCCTTACATTTAAATGTTTTATCCATCTTGAATTAATTTTTGAGTGCTAAGAGATATGGATCTCGATTCATTCTTCTGCATGTGGCTCTTCAATTCTCCCCACACCATTTATTAAATAGGGCTTCTTTTCCCCAGTGTATATTATAGTCTGCTTTGTCAAACATCAGATGGCTGTATGTGGATGGTTTTATATATGTGTTTTATGTTCTGTTCCATTGGTCTATGTCTCAAGTTTTGTGCCAGTGCCATGCTGTATTGCTTACTATTGCCTTGTAGTATAGTTTTAAGTGTAGTAATGTGATGCCTCCAGATTTGTTCTTTTTGCTTAAGATTGCTTTAGCTATTCAGGCTCCTTTCTGGTTCCAAATGGAGCATAGAATTATTTTTTCTAGGTCTGTGCAGTATGATACTGGTATTTGGATGGGGATTGCATTAAATCTGTAAATCATTTTGGGTATTATGGACATTTTAACGATGTTGATTCTACTGATCCATGAGCATGATATGTTTTTCCATTTGTTTGTGTCATCTGTGATTTATTTCCCCTGTATTTCATAGTTCTCTTTGTAGAGATCTTTCACCTCCTTGGTTAGGTATATTCCTAGGCATTTTATTTTCTCTGTAGCTATCGTGGATAATATTGAGTCTTTAATTAGATTCTCAGCTTGACTGTTATTCATGTACAGGAATGCTACTGATTTGTGTATGTTGATTTTGTAACCTGAGACTCTAGAATTTATTTATCAATTCCAGGAGTCTCTTGGTGGAATCTTTAGGGTTTTCTAGATACAAGATCATACCATCACTGAAAAGAGATAGTTTTACCTCCTCTTTCCAGATTTGGTTACTCTTAATTTCTTTCTCTTGCTTTATCGCTCTGGCTAGGACTTTCAGTGCTATGTAGTGGTGACCATGGGCACCGTTGTCTTGTTCCAGTTTAGTGGAAATGCTTTCAACTTTTCTCCATTCAGTAAGAGGTTTGCTGTGGCTTTGTCATGTATGGCTTTTATAACTTTGAGATATGTTATGACTATGCCTAGTTTTTTTGAGGGTTTTTATCATGAAAGGGTGCTAGATTTTATCAAATGATTCTTCTGCATCTATTGAGATGATCATATGGTCTTTCTTCCTGCTTCTGTTTATGTAGTGGATCATATTTATTGACTTAGGTGTTTTGAAATATCCCTATATCCCTGAGATGAAGCCCACTTGATTCTGGTGGATTATTTTTTTGATGTGCTGTTGAGGATTTTTGCAACCTCATTCATAAGGGATATTGGTCTGTAGTTTTCTTTTTTTGCGGTTGTTTCCTTTCCTGGCTTTGGTATCAAGTTGATACTGGCTTCATACAATGAGTTGGGGATCATTCCTTCCTTCTCAATGTTATTAGAATAATTTATGTAGAATGGGTACTAGTTCTTCTTTGCAGGTCTGGTAGAATTTGGCTGTGAATCCATTTGGTCTAAACTTTTTTCG
This sequence comes from Indri indri, assembly GCA_004363605.1. NCBI lineage: Eukaryota > Metazoa > Chordata > Mammalia > Primates > Indriidae > Indri > Indri indri. Next base: position 28,887 of record RJWJ010019198.1, on the reverse strand, counting down.
TTGGAAGAATTTTTATCACTGTTTCCATTTTGCTGCTTGTTGTCTTTCTGTATAGGATTTCTCTTTCTTCCTGTTGGAATCTTGGGAGGTTGTGTGTTTCCAGGAATTTGTCCATTTCCTTTATATTTTCTAGTTTATGTGCATACTGGTTTTAATAGTATTTATAGATGACATTTTCTATTTCTCTGGTCAGTTATAATATCTCCTTTTTCATTGAGCTTATTTGGGTCCTTTCTCTTTGATTCCTGGCTAATATAGCAGGAGGTCTATTGTTTATCTTCTCAACAAACCAACTTTTTGTTTTATTTATCCTTTGTATTTGTTTGTTTGTTTTCCATTTCATTTAGTTCTTCTCTGACCTCAGTTATGTCTTTTCTTCTGCTGGCTTTGGGTTTGGTTTGCTCTTCCTTTTCTAGTTCCTTGAGATGTGTCATTAGTTTGTTAATTTGTGATCTTTCCACCTTTTTGATATAGGCATTTAAGTCTATCAATTTTCCCCTTAGAACTGCATTTGCTGAATCACATAGATTTTGATAACTTTTGTCCCCTTCGTCATTCAGTTGGAGGAATCTTTGGATTTCCATCTTAATTTTGTTATTGACCCAATAATCATTCAGCAGTAGGTTGTTTAATTTCCATGACTTTGTGTAGGTTTGACTGTTTCTCTTGGGATTGATTTCTAGTTTTATTCCACTGTGGTCTGAGAAGATATGTGGTATGATTTCTATTTTTTTGAATTTGTTAAGGTATGTTTTGTGGCCTAGCATATGACCAATCTTGAAGAATGTTCCATGTGGTGATGAGAAGAATGTATATTTAGTTGTTTTGGGGTAAAATTTTCTGTAAATGTCTGTTAGGACCATTTGTTCTAGAGTCCCACTTAAGTCTAGTGTTTGTTTATTTTCTACTTGAATAGTCTGTTCATTTCTGTCAGAGGATGTTGAAGTTCCCGGCAATTACCGTGCTGCCGTTTATCTCTGCTTAAATCTAGCAGGGTTTGCTTTATGAATCTGGGCACTCCTGTATTAGGGGCATAAATATTTAGGATTGTTATGTCTTTTTGTTGAATTGCTCCCTTTACCATTATATAATGACCATTTTTGTCTTTCTTTGCCATTGTTGATTTAAAGTCAATTTTATCTGATATGAGAATGACTCCATCTGCTTTCTTTTGGTTTCTGTTTGCATGGAATATTTTTTCCATCCCTTCACCTTGAGTCTGTATGAGTCCTTGTGGGTTAGATGTGTTTCATGGACACAGCAGATTCTAGGTTTGTATTTTTTCATACATTTGGCCAGCTTGTGTTTCTTGAGTAGGGCATTCAGACTGTTCACACTGATAGAATTGATATGTGGGATGCCTGTTCTGTTCATCCTGTTGGGTAGCACCTTATTGCTTTGTTTTCTCTCTTGTTCCATTTTTTTATATGAACTCTGAGCTTCAGCTTTTGCATGGTTTTGCACTGGTGGGTGTCTATTGTCCTGATCCGTGTGTATGCATTCCTGGTATTTCCTGCAGGGCAGGTCTGGCCTTGAGAATTTCCCTGTGTTTGCTTGTCTGGAGAAGACTTTATTTTTCCTTCATATATGAAACTTAGTTTTTCAGGATACAAATTTCTAGGCTGGCAGTTGTTCTGTTTAAGAAGATTGAAGATGAGGCCCCAATTCTTTCTGGCTTGTAAGGTCTCAGTTGAGAAGACTGCAGTTAGACTGATGGGGTTTCCCTTTGTAAGTTCCTTGATGTTTTTGCCTCATGGCTCACAGGAATTCCTCCTTTGCGTTGACTTTGGCCAGTCTGATGACTGTTTCTTGGTGATTGCCTCTTTGCAATGAATCTCCCAGGAGTTCATTGAGCTTCTTGTACCTGGATGTCTAAACCTCTAGCTAGACCCGGGAAATTTTCCTCAGTTATCCCCTCAAATAGGTTTTCCAGCCTTCATACATTTTCTTCTTCCACTCTCAGGAATGCCTATGATTCTTATATTTATGCATTTTACATTATCCCATATTTCTTGTAGGCTTTGTTCTTTTCTCTCGATTCTTTGTTCTTTGTTTTTGATTGGGTTAATTCCAAAGAGTTGTCTTCAAGCTCTGAAATTCTTTCTTTTTCTTGGTCTAGTCTATTCTTAAAGCTTCCCACTGTGTTTTGTATTTCCTTAAATCAATTTTTTTTCCAGAAGTTCTATTTTTTTAAATATGTCTAGCTCTTTAGTAAATTTTTCATTCATTTCCTAAATTATTTTTCTGGTTTCTTTGAGTTGGTTTTCCATTTTCTCTTGGATTTTATTGAACTTCCTAACAATCCATATTTGGAGTTCTTTATCTGTCATTTCAATATTTTAATTTTGGTTGGTATTCATTGCTAGAGAGCTGGTGTGCCCTTTTGGGAGTGTCCTTTTGCTCTGATTTTTCGTACTCCGGGTGTTTTTGAACTGATTCCTTCTCATATGGAGCAGATGTTACTTCTTATTTTTTGGATTTTCTTTTGTTTAGCTTTCAATGATACTTAGGAGAGATTACTTTCTACATGTCCGTGCTATATAAACTCAACTTAGATGCATAATTGAAACAAAAGATGATGCCACTTCTAAGTTTTAAATGATATACACAAAGATATTCTTTTGTTTCACAATATAATTTAAATTTATCTTTGAATTTCATGGTGGGTTTGATTTCTATAGTCTGATGTGGCAATGCATAGAAGAAACATAGATAAAATGTCTTTAGTTCACTATTTAAAAAACAGACTATTTTGTTCTATGTTATAGAGTTAATTTTCCTAGGCCAAAGTTTACTTTTAGTGTTGCTTAGGCACACTTAGCTCAACCAGAAACTTCTGTAACAGAAAGGAGTTAGTAACACAATTTGTCTTCCATGTTTAACTCTAATGCCACTGTTGAAAAAATGAAAGTACTTCATGGACTATGCTTTTAAAACTCACATTCTACCTTGAAACTTTTCATCAACCACAAATGAGTAAAAAATATTATATGCACCAAAAATAGTCATGACTTAGACTAGAGCTTTCATTCAGTTATTAGTTGTTAATTATGAATGAAAAATATAGATTTGTTGAAATCGAGGTATAATTGTTAGAAATCTACTCCAAATGCTGTTCTTGACTTAGAAATCATCAGTGCTCAAGGCAAAACACTTGTAGTCTTAATATCTGGTATTTCAAATAATAACAATGTAAATAATAACAATGATGTAATTTTAACAAAACCAATTACAATAAAAGAATGCTTCTTGAAGTCATTGTCCCAGTATATAATCACAAAACATCTAAAAAGTGAGAAAATCTGTGCTAAACAAAGACTAAATTTAATATAAATAGTAAGATTTGTATTATTCTTCATCACTGACTCAGAACTTATTTGTGGTATATAGAAATACTAAAGAACAAATATCTTCAAGCATCAAAACACTCACTCTTCATTTAACATTCTACACTGTCTAATCTTAGACACTGTCCATGAGAACTGCAAAAGCATAAAACATTGCACAAATGAATGTGAAAAGCATATATTTATATTTTTAATTTATTTTTGCAATCAAAATGGATATCTGAGCATTTTTCCTTTTCTATGTACTCATTAGTAATATTCAATTATATTAACATTAACACATTTAAGAGGTAAAAGATTCTCTAGTCATAATAAATATATTTGTAAGAAAGTCAAATTTACATATATAAGGTAGAAGCTCTGCTAGATATTAAGACTATATAACATATATTTATATAAATTATATTTTATATCTCCAAAATATCAAAAAATGCTCTCAGTAAATAGTTCTGAAGTGTGTTGGGGATCCTTTATTAACTGTCTATGCAATATTTACTTCTATATTATACAGTTATTCTCTTTTGTCTTGCCAAATTTGTTTAACAATCTTGTCATTTCTGCAGAAAGGGAAAAGAAGGGCTAATGGGAAAATTTTTATTTAATAAAATTTAAAAACCATAATTCTTAAGCTCACTCTTCATTCTTTTTTGCTTAAATTATTTCTTAGAGAAACATATTATATAATGAGAATAAAATAAGCCTGATTATTTCTGTTGAATCTTGAAATTTCAGTCTCAGGATTTTTGGAAGAAAGGTTTATTTCAGTTTCAATATAAACTGGTAAAAGAGAAATATAAAAACACTTAAATGAGTCTTCTCAAGTTTCCAAACATATAATTGAATTTTCTTGCAATATCAAGTAAGAAAGGTAGAAAAGAAATTTCAACACTGTTATAAACTCTTGAAAAATGTGGTTAATAATGAAAGTGCTAACCTACTTTTAAACTGTACAATAAAAGCTTACATGGAAACATAGCTAAAGTAGAAAGTATAGGGAAAACTTTTTGTTATATTTTCTAGAATGCCAAGTACTTGTAATGCATTGCTCATATAAGCAAAATACTTTCTTTAGAGCAGTATTATTTAGTTTTGGCTATTAAGCTTTATTTTAGGCCTGAGATTTTCAACTCCAGTTTGCTTAGTGGACATTCTAAGGGGACTCCTTTTTAAGAATTAAAGATATAAATAAATGGCTATGGCAAGACCTTATACTGTGAAATTATGTCTGAAAGGACATCTTTCTAAGTGACAACATGATCTGAAAGTTTTACTGGGAAGATAAAGTATATACAATTTGTATCTTCTGAAAGAAAAATAAAACCGGATAACAATCAGAAGTAAAAATTTAAAATTGTATTTCACTTTTGCACCCACATTTTTGGCTTCTTGAAAGTAATTATTTGAGATAATAGATTTGATGATTTTTCAGAAGAAAAAAATTTAATTTATTCAGTTTATATTTTGATCCTGTGTTTATATACACAAACTGGTTGAACCAATTTCAAGTTAAATCCAGGTTTTTTTTTTTAAGTCTTTTTAATTTCTATATGATCAATGGGGGTTTGGAAGTATTTTTCCTATGATTGGCCTGGGTTTATAAATAAAAAATGTGGATTATTATTTTTTATCAGAAGACCAGGCTTCTGAATTAGGCCATCTGGGCATGTGAACTTAGATAAATGCCTCAGTTTGGTTTAATAGAAGAGTGATTCAGCTTTTCTTAATACAAGTTTAATAATAGGATTTTAAAACAGAATCCTTATCAATTAGATACAAGGAGAGCCGTTTTCTATTTGGAATCTTCGGAGTTCTATCAACTTATCGTTTAGTATAAATGTATAGGGCTTGGTATATATGCTGCCTATTTTAAAATGAAACAAAGCAATAAAATAATTTAAAATTCCTTATTATTTACAAACATTTATTATCTCACAATTAGGCATAAGATTATCAGTTTTCTTCCTCAACTGTTTTAGCTCTTCGGAAGTATCGGGGCCAAGGCGAATTTCAGTGAAAAACCAACTCTCAAAAGTCAGATTAATCGGAGAAAAGACATTCAAATTTATTTAACATGTATACATGGGAGCCTTCAGAATGAAGACCCAAAGAAACAGGAAAATCGTTATTTTTGTGCTTAGGTTCAACAAAGTACGGAAAGCCATGTAGAAATATGACTGGACAAAAAGGGTATGATATAATGCTAACAGACTGAGTAGGGAAACCCAGCAAGTCCTGTCTAGATTCTTCTGGGCCTCTCTCAGCCATGCATTTCTTCCTTCTGTGAGTGAGGCAGGAGCCTCTCTGGAATGAGGGCCTTATGATCTACAGTCAAACAAGGTAGGTCAGATAATTTCTTTATGGTCAGTTTTTACACAAAAAGGCAGAGGAAAAGTTAGAGTAATATTAGGTTCTATGGCTGGCTTTGGGGTAAATGGGCTCTGGTTTGTATGACCAGTCCTGGGGAAGAGGGATTCTAGTTTCTATGGCTAGCCTCAGAGGAGAATGGGACAGAGAGACAACAGGACAGAAGAAGGTCAGAGAAAAGCTTTTGCTTCTGAGGCCTTCATTTTGGGGTACTGTTTTCTGAGCCCCAACAGAAGTAAGGGATATTTTAACTCCTTTTCTGGCATTTTCAGCTCTGTTCCCAGGCTTTTACCCCTCTGCTTACCCCTCGTCCTGGCCACCCTCTCCTCTCTAGGCCTGCTCTAGAAGAGGAGTGACTACTCTGATTGGTCAGAAGATGCGTATTAATTGGCCCCATTTTACTAGTGGGTGGGATAACTGTGCCTTAAATTTCAGACCCAAGTTCAGACTCATGAGGGGAATGTTCATTTTCCTTCTGACTTTTCAGGTTAAGCAGTCCTGACCCATCTTTGTTTTGGGACACAGAATCCTTGAGCCTAAGCCGCATTCTCTAGGCCAGCTTTAGTTATGCACCTGGGCTTGGGCAGGAAACATGCTAGGGATGTCTTTGCATGTATTCAGCTACTAATAAATCAATAAACTGTTTCCCATTAGGCAATCTACTCTCATATTCTCAGTGCCTCAGATGGTGAATGGTAAGATTCAGGTACCAAAAGCCCACCAGAAACACTTAAGATGACTAATAAATTTAAGTGTTCCTGTTTAACAGACTATTTGAGCCAAGGCACATTTTCGAAGTGTACAGTGTTAGAAAGAGAGAAAGAACCATCTATATTCTTTCTATTTCTGATTTGTTCGACTACCTTACACTTACATAAGCCATACAAATTAGGAATTAGCTAACCTCTTTTTTAATAGGACTAACACTGCTCAGAATATATTGCCACTTAAAACATGTTTAATATCAAATAATAGTAGGCAATCATTCAGGGCAAAAGTTTTTATTTTAAATTAGTAAGGTACAGCTATAAAGTCAGTGCATTCAAAGATTGTTTTATTCCATTAGTATTTAAAAGGTAAGTTGAAATTTTTTGAATGGAAATAAATAATACCATGAATTTAAGATGTGGTTTTTACTATTGTATATAAATATATAATCATAAAATATAATGGCTTATATAGGCATACATATATTAAAATAATTTTTTCTTGGCATATAATTCTTGAAGAAATTTGATTCATAGCTCAGATGCAAAAAATAATATGATGGGTGATTTCCTCAATCTATGGATAAACTTTTAGGAGAAACCTAAGTTAAGCTTGATTATTTTATAATGGAATGAAGAATACTGATGAGATTTATGCCTATGTGTTAAGTATTTCACTCAATAACTCTTTAGTGAGTATTTATTTTGTAACAGACCCTGTGCTGGAAATACAATAGAGAAGAAAATGGATCCAGTTCTTGCCTTCATGGTATATTACTGAATTAAAGGCTAGAAAAGTGGCAAGGATGATTCTTGAATTCATTGTTTTCTAATGTAAAATTATAGCAGAAATTAATGGGAAGAATAATTCAGTGATGGAATCTAAAATTGAAAAAAATTCTGTAAGTTAATGAAAAGAAAAACTAAACATGAAGTTGTGTGAGAGTCATTATAGAAGTGGAATAGCTGATCACATTTTCCTTTAGTAAGCCAGACTCTGTGTGACTTAAAGAGAGATACATTTTTGACATACGTGACTTCTTTAAAAAGAGTGATCTCTCAAACAGGGTGTCTGAGAGACACTTGCATCTGCTTATTTTTCAGGATCAGACACTAATCTATGAATTTAAAGCAATTATTTATCCAAGAATGTTGTAGAAATCAGCAGCATTCTAATCTGTAATTTTCTGCTGGGGAAGTGGGTGGTAAAGGCTACAAAACTCTATAAAGTGGTAGATGTCATGTTCTTCCTATACACATCACAAGTACCTTCAAGTTAAAAATGTTGACTTTGTAAATGGTGTAGTCCCTTGTACTGCCCACAAATCTGTGGTACCTGAAGAACATGGGAGCAGAAATTTGTATTATTGCTTATTCATGCAAATAGCTTTCAGAAAAATGAAAGCCAAGATATTTGGGTATTATTTTAGTGCTACTGGATAAACTTAGACAATGCATTTAATCTCTTTCAATCACTATCCCTCCACTGTTAAATGAAAGATTTGGATCTATCATTTCCTAGGTCACTTCATATTTAGGCTATTGATATTATTCTGTGACTATGCAAATATTAATAAATTTATTCTCTTATTTCTTCCTCTGAGAGCTATGTTGATCCAAAGCATATCGTTTAGTGATAAACTGTCCCCCCTTGAGCTTGATGGGGAGTTATTTAAATCTAAGACTATTGCTCCATTAAAAAGTGGATTCTTACATGCCTGAAAGAAGGAAAAAAAGAAATAGATGAATAAAATAAAATTAGGAAAATAATAAAGCCAGCAATAAAATTAGTAGGAATTAATATCATATCATACAGTCATATATTATTGTTAGAGATAGGCAGCAAATTTAGCTGTAATTTTCCAGCAGCCAAAAAAAAAAATAGAGAAAAATCATAATTTAAAAGATTTATTTAGGAAAAACATATGACTTCTCCTGAGAAAAAATCTTTTTTTTTTTTTTTGTTTTCTTAAAGGGAACAATATTCAATACAGTAGGTAACATCCACAATATCTCAGAATTTTATATAGTTGATTCTTATTAGGTTATTAAGTATGAAATCTCTGATTTCCTTAAGTATTAAGTTGGAGCATTGATATCTCTGACATTTCACTTCAACACTTCTTTTTTATTTTTATTGTGGAGGTACACCTTTATTCTTTTAAACACATGATTTGGCTTGTATTTATCTTTACAATCTTTTTTAGAGCAATTTTTGTGAATCCATAGAGAAGTAAAAAATTTGTGTTATTTTAGAATGTGAGTTCCATTGTGGAACCAATGCTGTGCAGACAGCTTGAAATATCAACAAAGTGTTTGGGAAGAATGGCTAATGGACACATAGTATGTGGATGGTTTGAGAAGTTCTGTGCTGTTCATTTTAATTTTGAAAATGAGCCACATGGGCAACCTGAGACTAAGGTGAATAATGATGAGCTGAAAGCTGTAGTAGAAACGAATCCATCTCAACCTACACATTATTAGCAGTAAGGTTTGCCGTTACTATTGCAACAATGTTGGACCAATTGAAACAAATCAGCAAGGTAGAGAAGCTTGATAGATGGGTTCTGCATGAATTAAACAAGCATCAGAAGAGAAATTGTCTTGAAGCTTGCCTTTCTTTGCTGCCATGACATAAAAGCAAACCATTTTGACACCGTATTGTGATGTGTGATGAAAAATGGATTCTTTCTGACAATCACAAGCATTTGGCACAATGGTTGGATAAAGATGAAGTGCTGAAACACAGTCCAAAACCAAATTTTCATCAAAAAAGGCTAATGGGATCTGTTTGGTGGTCCAGCGCTGGTATTATCCACTACAGCTTCATGAAACCTGGTCAATCGATTACAGTAGATGTCTACTGCAACCAATTGGATGAAATGTTGAGGATGCTTGCAATTAAGCAGCTGAGATTGGTCAACACAAATAGGCCAATCCTCTGCAAGACAACACTCAACCACATGTTGCTCAAACAACACTGCTCAAATACAGAGGTTGGATTTGGAAACTCTTTGTCATCCACTGTACTCAACAGACATTCTAACACTTCTTGCAGGTTTTGGACCACTTCTTACAAGGAAAAATATTCAATTCTCAACAAGCTGTGGAAAACACCTTTTGTGATTTCATTGCCATTTGCTCTCCAGGCTTCTTCACTGCTGGCATAAACTAGCTACCATTAAGATGGAAAAACTATGCCGATGGTCGAGGCACATACCTTGATTAATTGTACTGCTTCTTGTTTGGGATATAATAAACTAAATTTTGATTAAAAATCAGACATTTCATATTTAATGACCTAATATTTTCAATAGCTTGAGAGTGAACATCAAAGCACACATTTAGTGTGATATTATGCCATTAAGCTAGGCAGGATTTCTAAACATTGGCTATAATGACATTTTGGGCTGCATGATTGTGCATTTGTAGAGTGTTTGGCAGAATCCCTGGCCTATACTCACTATAAGCCGGTAGCAACCTTCCCCCAACCCCAGTTATAATAACTAAACATGTCTCCAGACATTTCCAAATGTCCTGTGGGATGAGAAAATCTCCCAAAATTAGGAAACACTGAACAACAGTAATTAAATAATTACAATTATTCAGTTACAATTGTGAAAAATGTGACAGTAAAGAAATAAACTTGTCTTGGGCTTAAGAAATGCTTTTCTGAGGAAGTAAGACCCAACTGAAGACACGAAAAGTAAGGAGTGTTTACTACTTCAAGTACCAGATAAGGAGTATTCCACACAGAGATATAGTACGTAGTATGTGTCCTGGCCATGGAGTGGGAAGGCAGCTGTGGACTGCCATGGTAGAAATATCAATGACTAGGATGATCAAAGCAATTTCCTTTCATTCTCCAACCAAGAAATGTTGACTGAGCAGCAGTCTCCTAGTGCTCTAGGAAGGTGGGCTCTCGATGTTTCACCTAGAAGTTTGCAATCTGGTAAAGGAAACAGAAATAACAGCAGCAACAACAAAAAAGCTGGGTAATAATTAAAGCTAGTTTGCGAGGTGCTTCCTCTAAGTGAAATGAGATAGTGAAACAGAAAAGGATCAATACACTCTGGAGAGATTAGGAAGAGCGTGATGGGAATTGCCACTTGAAAACAGGTCTTATTGTGAGAATTAGATATTGGAATAAGGACATTTAGTAGAAAGAGAATGGCATGAAAAATGGCTGGAGGTGGAAATGAATTTACAAACTTCTCAAGGACACAAGTAGTTCCAAGGTCTTTTGTTAGAGACAAAGGAAGTTTGGGGCTTCCAAAGCCAGCCCTACCTATTTCATAGCCTAAAGAATATGGTCCGGTTTGCTTCATTCTCTTAGAAACAGATTAAAACTGATATAAAAGTTAGCCATGAATGGGAGAAAAAGAATCTCAAAATAGCTGCTTTGGTAGAAGGCTAGGGAATAGTAGATCCCTGCAGTACTGTCTTGGTCATTTTGAGAGGTTAGTGGGCTCAATGAATCTCTAAAAGGTTTTTACTCTTTTTTTGGTAAGATCTCAATGCTGAGATATCTGCAAAAGTTTGAGGTCCAGAACAATTGCCTTACTTACTTCTCTCTTAGAGTTGGCTCAGAATCAAAGTGGGGTGGTATATTTGGTAATGGTTAAAATTGAGATCATTCTCTTTACTAGCCTAGGCCTAATTTCTATTTTTAAAAATATAAACAATGCAGCAAAAATTTGAAATAAAAAGGACCTGGACACCAGTCAAATGCTTTTCTACTAACTATTTATCTGATATATTAAAGTCTACTCTGCAGCTTTTAGATACTGCCAAATTGGTTTCAGCTCTAGCTCTCTGCTTTTAAAGTGGGAGAGTTGAGACTATCACATTTTGGGGAGAGTAGATACAAAGATTTTTGGTGTTTTAAAGAAAATGAGGATGTTAGCCCTTTCTATAACCTCTTCTGCAGTAGAAATGATTGACAGCGATGACATCCAAACACAGGTCATTATCTCCTATGAGGAAAGTTCAATGAGCAGGTGACTCTCTCCTTTCAGTAATTACCTTAACTGCAAGCTGGTAGAAATTTTTAATAGTGATTTCTCACAGAAGTTTTGCAATTATTACATAGACCGTCTATTACAAATATTTGGAATGTATCTTTCAAATGCACACAGGTTTTTATGTGACTTGGGAATAATTGTTAACAGTCAAATTATTTCCATCTCTTTTTTTTTTTACCAATGACAAGAAAAATATCATCAGATATGTTGTGATTATTAAGGGTCTTCAGGTCTATCAAGAAGAATTTAACTGAAGATCTCTGTATAGATAGTAAAGACAGCAACAGGTAATGAAAATACTGAAAAGCAGGGAGGTGAATTTGAAAGTGGTTTGATGGGCAAGAGGAAGACATTGATGTTTTCTGGCCAAAATGATGAATACAAAGTGCGGGAGATGAACCTGGCAGGTGCTCCTGGAGAGAGAGAGAGAGAGAGAGAGAGAGAGAGAGAGAGAGAGAGAGAGAGAGAGAGAGAGAGAGAGAGAGAGAGAGAGAGAGAGAGAGAGAGAGAATTAATGAGGACAGGAAAATCTGCTAGTATACACTCGAAATAATATTTTTTTTAATTTATGAGTGCCAGAATTACTGGAAACGTTGGGAATAGGTGGAGGAAGGGGATTGAATTACTGTATCATTACAAATGCCTCCCTAATCTATGTTTTCTCATCTGATTTCTTAAATTTCATTTTCATTTAACCAATGATTTGTTAGATACTATGCTAGTCAAGGTTCTCCAGAGAGATAGAATCAACAGGAGAGATATATAAAAGGACATTTATAGGAATTAAGGAATTGGCTGATACAATTATGGAGGCTGAGAAGTCTCATGATTTGTCATAGGCAAGTTGGAGACCCAGAAAAGCTGGCAGCATAATTCAGTACAAGTCCAAAGGCCTGAGAAGAAGGGGGAGCCCATGGGGCAAATCCCACTGTAAGCACAGGAGAAGATAAGATGAGATATCCCAACTCAGCAGTGAGGCAGGGAAAAAAGGGTAAATTCTGCATTTCTCCACCTTTTGTTCTGTTCAGGACCTCAGCGAATTGGATGATAACCAGCCACATCAAAGAGGACAATCTTCTTTACTGAGTCCACTGATTTAAATGCTAATCTCATCTGGAAACACCATCACAGACACACCTAGAAACAGTGTTTAATCTGAGCACTCAGTGGCCTACTCAAGTTTACATATAAAATTAACCATCACAGATGTAATATCTTTATGTTACATCTTTCCTTCAAACTCACCATATTAAATAAAGCTAATAGTGTTAATTGGGTTCTTTTGGTTGTAAATAACAGAAACCAATTCTGGCTGGTTTAGGCAGAAAATGGAAATCTGAAGAATTTATTAAGTGGCCAAGCCTCAATAAGTTGGAAACTGGGCCAGCTCTGCAATGCTCAAGAATGTGGTCTGTGGATCAGCTCTCTAGCATAGTTCCATTCCCATCACTCAGCTATCAAGAATCTCCTCTTTCTATGTAACAGATTCCCAAATTCAGGGAGCAAGAATCTTACTAACTTAGTGGAGTCCATGTAACTACATTATAATACAGATATATGGCTTCTGAAAGTCTAAGCCCTGTTGAGAGGAGAAGGAAATTCTCAGAATAAGGAGGCATTTTGGTCTGTGAGGATGAGGGTCATGTCCTAGAAATGGTAGAGTGGTAAGCAGGAAGGAAATGCCACAGCAGCATGTATCTGCTTCAGGTATATAGTACATGAGGATTTAAGGTAGCAGCATGGAAGAAAGAACATAGAAATGTCAAAGAGCACATACCAGCTATCTTTTAAGGTTTCCCCAAAGCTGTCATATCATACTTCTTACATATCACACAGGGGGCTGGTAAATATAGGCTTTATTCTAGGTGGCAGTATGCCCAGCTAAAAACTGGACATCCATTACCAAGGAGGAAGGGTAGAATAGATACTGCCATAAACAACTAATATTTTTGCCCCACTTGGGAAAGTAAATTTTTTATACACACACACATATATACTCACACACATACATACGTATACACATACACACATATATACTTACATGGATGTTTCCAGGAACCGTTAAGTTCAGAAAAAAAAGTCACGCCATGATTCATAATTAAATCTGTATGTACCGAAATATTTTCTGCAAATTCTAGAGTGATGCTTCATTATAAAGTGGACTAGGATCAACTCTTCTTAGGAAATGCTTTATACAGTGTCCCCCAGAACAGATTCATGATGCACATTAGCTCATTAAAAGTCATAGAAATGTCCTACGGTAAACTAGCTTAGTTAATGTTAACCAGAATATTTCAACCAGATCATGGAAACCAGTTTTTCATTTGTAAATTCCTATCATTCCATATTTATATTTTTATGAAACATTGAGCTAGCAAAACCAAACTAGAAATCAGAATAAAGAACAAATTATTAAATTCATAAATTAAAAAACATATAGTTTAAAAAAACATAGTAGCTATATTTTTGTATTTCATTATACAAATGATATTTCTCTAATATGCTATTGTTGAAAATACAGAATTATAAAGCAGAAAATAACTGCTTGCTTTCATATCAAATTTTTTATTTTATTTAAAAAATAATTTGTGAAGTAATAATAATTATCAAGTAATTTCAAACTCGAGCTTTTAAATATCAAACCTATACTTTTCTTTAAAGCCAGTTGGAATGTTCAAATATAGTTTGATATAACTAATACAAATTACCTGAAAAAATAGTTGTAACTGGGTTTTTATAGAGGCAGCTCTAAGAATTCAAATATTTTTACTTTCATGCACCATCCTTTCAGCAAATAATTTGTCTTTAGTGGTCCTTCCTCATTTTAAATGTAAAAGTCTCATTGAGGAAGTTGTCCTTTAATTTTCTTTAACGAGATGGAAGAGACATTAAGCTTAACAGGTCTTAAATGTCCCTGTGTGGCACACCTTTGCAAGTGACAAGGGAAACTGGTTTAGCCGTCTGGAAATTCCAAAGGCAGTATTACATTATATGTATGCTCTGTAATTGCTTGTGGTAAATTATCCTATTGATAGAGAAATATGTATCCAAGTTCCGTGTGGATATTATTTCTTTGAACATCAGAAATGATTCTAAGTAAATGTCTTCAAAGTAATCTTCTGAAATGAGTCAGCTATGTCTTTAGTTTGTAAATTATACAACATGTACTATTTTCAATCAGTGACCACTAGAAATCAAAGAATTTGTATATTAGAAGGATGGCTTTCAAAGCTCACTGCTTGAAAAATCACCTAGAAATTAGTTTTATTTTATCTTCCCAGACACAAAGGTTTTAAGAGACGCAATGTTATTAAAATTATGTTTCAGTTTTTTAAATCAGCTTTTCATTTTCTTTAACTTCATGTAGCAGCATAGAAATTGAAAACAGACTTTCTGAAAGCTTGAAATTCCTAAATGAAATCCAATATAAATAAATCTGTGATTAAAATTCTGAGGGAATGTCATAGTTTTGTCTGGTAAAGATTTTTAAAAAATATTTTTGTTATTACTCTTATTTCTAAACATATTCATTGACATGACCGTAAAGCCATGAGTGAGATTTGTGTGGATTTTGTCTCCTTACTCAAACAAGGCATTTTCCTTGCCTCAGTACATACAATTTCATAAGCACAATCTAATATTTCTTTGATAGCATTGAATTTTGTGATATTTTAGAGACATCATTCAGGAGTTCATTGGTGGTATATGAGGAAATGTCTTTGACTTGAAGTTGAGTCTAACATTTGAGTTTTGGATAGCCAAAGTGATTGGCCTTGAGTTTTGTATCACCAACTGGTGATCAGTTCACCACTTTGATCCTCCATTCGTTCATTTGTAAAATTAGATTATTGATCTCTGAAGTACTGTCTAGACTCAAATTTCTTTAGAGCTAAAGACTTTAACACTTTAGATTATGAATTTGGAAAACATTAAAGATTTAAAAGATTGTCACTTAGTCTTCCTCTAGAAAACTATTTTTTAAATCTGTAGTATGCACTCCCATAATATGCTGAAATAAAAAAATTTAATAAAAATAATCTATAGTAATTGATTTTCTTATAGTTTGCTTTTCATCTATATGCATTATGCCACAAACAATTGAATAATTAAGGATTCTGTGTTCACTGATTTGAACACTGGTTTTATTGTAGCTTGTTTATTATATATTATATTAGAACTATGTTAGCAATAGTATAAATTCAAATCAAAGGGACTATACCTACACATCGTTGTAAAATAAACAAAATATATTATTGGTATGCTTTCTACTGGCCTTTAGTGTACTTCCCATTTTACTTAAGGACTGATTCCCTTTATCAAAGTCAGGTCTCAGCAAAATACCAGCTATAAATGACTGATAATAGTTGAAACCCTTTCATTTCTTGAAATTAAAAAGATGAATTCACAGATTTTCAGATAATAGCCAATGTAAGGGAATGACATGTTTTGGACAGAGTACCTTCCTTCTTCTTATTGGTTAAACAAATTGCATATTATATGTAAGGTGTAAATATGTATGTCATTGTAAAAATTCAGGAGATAAGCACTAAAGAAAACATACATAAACTCTGCCCTCACAGAGCCTCATAAAGCTTACATCTAGTGACGAAGAAAGACAATGAATTAAGTTGTCATTACAAAGCATAATGACTTCTAACATTTTAATATCTCTTGTTATAAATTCTCAATTTTTTTTCTAAAGAAGCTATAGCAGTTTCCTATGCCATCATGATTATATATTTATGACTTATGTGATGGTCTGGTACAGGAACACATATAATAGTACTTAATGTTTCTGTTCCTGTTCCTGGTACTTAATGTTTTGTATTACAAGAGAAGTCATAAGCCTCTTCTCTAACTTCTCTTTAAAAATATATTTTTTGTTTTTATTGTTTAAAACAATAATAAAGAAGATTTTGATCAAAGAAAATATCAATAATTTGATCATCCTGAATTAAGAACTTTTCACATTTTTACATTCTTTTGTAGTAGTCATATGTGGTTATATGTATTTCATATGGTTATTAACATAGCATAACTGAGATTTTTGTATGCTACTGTTGTACCAAGTATTGTTTTGTAAAATGTTGCAATAATATTTTTGTAATTATTTCTTCTAGGGTAGACATAATATCACATTATGATGAGATGCCATAATCTACTTGAGCAATTCTGTTTTGGTAAATTTTAACACTTTTCCAATAATAGGAATAAAATAACAGGGTCATGAGGAATGAATATTTTTATGCCTCTTGTTATAAATTCTCTATTTTTTTCTAAAGAATTTTCCTGTATATAGCCATCATAAGTATATATTTTATTTTGAATAAGTTACTTCTTTTATTCAATAAACATTTACCGAATATTTAATATGTCCAAGGTTTGGGGTTGAACAAATTAGTGAGATTTAAAGCTAATCATATCTTTGGAATTATCTAAAGGGGTAGAACAAGATAAAGACCTTTTGGAGCTATAAAAGAATCCCAGGGGACACAGGAGGAAGAATTTGTGAGTGTTTTAGAAAAGACATTTCACAAATTGTATCACAGTGAAGCACTGAGACGTGATCTCTTTAAAGTCTGGTTCCAGACAACATTGACCTCTATGCAGCATCCTGGTAATCCATCCGGCCTACTCCATTTCTCCCTGAGGACTGCTCAGGGTACAATCGGCTTTTCGAAGTGCTCTACCTGTTTATTGATGTCCTGTCTAAAAAATTCAACAGGTAAACACATTGCTGGCCCAAATAGTGATAGCAAGGTGGCACAGCTATAGCTCAGCCAGAAGATTATTTTAAAATAGTCTGGTGATATAAAGGCTGACTATTTTTATTTGTATTTGAAGGAGAATCACCAAGTAAACAGAGCATCTTTTATACCATCTGCTATGGTGGGCCAGCCTACGTACAAATGCTGCACTAATTTAACCCTTTTACATTTTTCCTCTCACATTTATTATATTTTTAGGGTTTACATATGCTCTCTTCCTTAATCCTTACAACCTGTGGAACAGTTATTAGCTCCTCTTTATAGATAAGGACATGGACACTGAGAGAAGTTAAGCAATCTGTTTAGTATTACACAGCTTGTAAATTGTGAATCTGAGATTCAGACCCAGAGCTGCCTGACTTTGAAAATTCTTTTCACTGAGTGCCACTGTTCAGATTTTTACTTTGAAGTTTATATATTTTCTCAGATATTTACATATCTGTAAATTGGCCTTTGCTTTTTTCTACTTCTTATTTATTCTTTTACCTGCTGAAGCAATCACTACCTAACATTTATTGAACATCAATTATATTCTATGTCCTAAACAATTATCTCATTTAATCCTGACAACAACCCTGAAAAGTAAATACTATTATCATGACTATTTCATAGTTGAAGGTTTTGAAACTTTAGAGAAGCATATTAACATGCTAAGATCCCTCAGCAATTAGGTGGAAGAATTGGGGAAATATAGAAATGAATGAATGATCTCAATAGGCATTCAAGCCAACTGTTACAGATTCAAATAATTATATTGATCACCATTTAGATCAACAGATTTGGGGCCTTGAATATATGTTTAACTACTGACTGGGGTGAACTGGAGATTCTGGTAAGCCTGGCAGCAAGTAGCCTCAGACTCAGTCTACACACAACAATAAAACATTGCTGAGATATACTAGAAAAATAATGGTCACCAATTAACTCCAGTTTCCACCTTTGACTGCTACAGATTTTGCTGCCAAATTTACAGTGGATATACAAGAGTCATCTGATGATTGTGTGAGATAAAACTTTGAAACTGAATAATGCAGGATATAATGCTGTTGACCTAGAATGAGATTTTAAAATTCTATTCCCATAGTCACAATCTATCCTAAGTGAGAATTGGCTAATGATGTCTAATTAATAGTTAATAAATAGTGAAATAAAAGACAACTCCAAATACAGTCATGCATTGCTTAATGACAGGGATACGTTCTGAGAAATAGGTCTTTAGGCAGTTTCCTCTGTGTGTGAGCACCAAGAGTAGGCTTATACAAACCTAGAAGAGTGTAGCCCACCTAGGCTATATGCTATAGCCCATTGCTCCTAGGCTACAAACCTGGACAACACGTTACTGCATTGACTACTGTAGGCAATTGTAACACTATGGTAGATATTTGTGTATCTAAACGTATCTAAGCATAGAAAAGGTATAGCAAAAATATGGTATTATAATCTTATGAGACCACAGTCCTATATGCAGTCTGTCATTAACTGAAATGTTGTTACATGGCACATGACTGTAATTAAAAATGTTATGTCTAATGTTTACAACACATCCTTTATATTTTAAATGTTTTAATTTATATTTATATGTTCAACCTTTTATTGAAACACTTAATTTTTTATATCTCAACATATAAATTTTGAATAAATAATTTCAAACAATTATTTTGTAGTGTAGACCACTGAAGTATTACCTTATCCAGGATGCCTTGACATCTTGACCAGAGCCTGCCCTTGGTAACAGTAAGCTTGTTCCACCGTCTCTCATTCCTCATGGTTCAGTGATGACCACCAACGGTAAGATACATAGAGTCCAAGTTACATCCTTTGTGTTCAAAGGGAAGTAAGGGAACTTAGAATGCTTCTCTGTTTGAAAAGAGTCAGAAGATATGAGATATTAGACTCACATAATTAATATTAAAACATAATCAGAATTGATCTCTGTAAATACAAAAAGTTGAGAACTTTTAGAAAGCCACACTGTCCACTAGCTTAAATATTTTATTCTGGAGATTCACTTCAGTCCTACTACAATTTTCTTAATGATTATAAAGTACAAGCCCCTGAACCCAGGTATCACAAGGAATATAGTTAATAGAATATAGTTCCTTCCTTAACTGTATCTTCTAGAGGGCTTGACAGAAACAAATAACTGATCGATCAGGAAGAGCTTTTTAATTGCCATTTGGAACTGCAGTCTACTGTGTGAGGACAGAATTTGTGAAGATCATTTATGTTGGTCTGATTAGAAAAGACAGAAGCAGCCTTTGAACTATACATATCTTAAAGAACATAGAATTTACTAAGGCTTGAGTGGGGAGCAGGGGCAGAGGAGTGAGAGTAGGAAAAGAAGGACTACTTCAGGTGGAACATTTGCATGAGCAAAGGTATGGAAGAAGGTGACTCACAGGGTTGGCTGGGAGACTTGTAGTTGAGAGTGGTGGGGAGTGGAGCCAATGCCCAGTACAGGGAGTCAAGGCTTGAAGACTGCAGGGGTAGTGGCTTCTTAGGTTACGTTTTTGTGTAAGGCTATGGAGTGATATCAAGTCAGGAGTATTTGCTTTTCTATATTCCTCCAGCAATAGTAGAGCAGCCCCTTATGGACCGTTTGCCGGATGGCTGCCCAGAGCCAGGTGAACAGCCATATAAAATGGAACACAAAAATGGGTGCTATACATTCCTTTCCTTACCTTACTGATATACTACTATTTATGGAATCACTGAATTGTTTCCAATGTACTCCAACCCCAAATATTTCAAAAGCTGAACCATAAACACCCAGCCATTCTCCCATCCTTCCATTCATCCAGTACACTTGAGCACCTGCTGTGTTCCAGGTTCCACTGAGATTGCAAAGAAGAATTAGAAGGGTCCTGATCTCCAGAAGTTCACAATAGTCTAGTGGGGGGAAACAGATGTGTCATCAAATAATTAAAATTAAGTGTGTATAATGTTCCATGGAAAACAGAGGGGGACGGTGTCTGGGGTTCACGACATCCCCAATAAAGATAGGGTCCCCTGGCAGAATGTGTTGCAAGAGATGAATGAAACAAAGACACAGACACAGAAATAATATTTAAGAAAGCGGGGAAATCAGGGGACCACTAGCACTCTGGTGCCAAGGTGGCAGCGACTGAAACCCAGCAGTTGCTTTTTATTCTCTTTGCTGTGCTGCAAAATACAATGATCTCATGTGAAGAAATCATGGGATACAATGATCAAAGGTCTTGGGGTTCCCCCCAAAATAACAAGGTGTCCTAGCTAATTTCCTTCTCCTTTCTAGAAGTGAAAAACACGTAATTCTTCAGTAGGTACAATCCTTTTGATCAAGGTAAACTAACTAATTTTATCCCAAGCTCAAGCTATGTACATGGGTATCAATCTCTAACTTCAGTTGCTGTGACCCATTTGATCAAGGAACAAAGAAACTACATGATTTCCACTGGGAGACTGGTTTTGTATTAACTGAGGCATTGTTGAGAGAAAGGGAGAGAAGGACCTTGGCCCAGTGTTCAAACAATGGAAGCCCTGACACCCTTCTCCCAGGCCGACATATGGCAATCTACCTCTACAGCCATGAGAAGTTTTCACGTCAGGCCTCCCATGGCTTTTCATGCATGAGACCCCTGAGGCTCTGAGATTGGAGCATGCTTTGCTGTACTCCCAGATTGCTGATATATGTCCCCCAACTAAGCAGTTAACATCTGCCCTTATTTCAGGCTTCTCAGGCAATTCCTTCACCTCCTATCCTCTCACAGCCTCAGACATAGCATCATTAAGTCCCCGTGGTCTTAATCCCATCAGGACAGTGCATAGCTATGAATTCACAGTAAAGATGACTTTATTTGAATTATGAAGAATAAATAGGTGCTTTCCACGTGGAGGAAGAGAAAGAATGACAGTCATTGATTGAACTCTGTTATGTGACAAGCACTGGATTGAGTCTCATTTTTAATAAGATAACATTTAATTCTGGGAGCAGTAGTATTATCTCCATTTTATAGATGAAAAAACACAGAATCAAAGAGGTGAAGTGACTCTTAAAATCACATGAGCAGTGCTGCAAGAACCAAAACCTAATCTCAAATTTCTAAAATCAAGAGGTTCATAGTATTTCCACTAAGATATCCTTAAGAAGGGAATATGCTTTTTCCAAGTATTGCTTAACTTTAACAGAAAGAGGAAAATGGGAATGAGAATGACTCTCAGCTGTGAAGCAAGCAGAGCTTGTCTAATTCACATCACTAGCTGCAGTGGCCCAACATTGATCTAGACTTTTTCGGTCTTCTCTTCAACAGCAGCAGCATTCACCTGTCCTGTTTGCTATTTTCTCAAAGCCTCTTGATCTACCACTATGGTAATAGAACTAACAGTTTTAAATAGATATTATAGATAACTAATCTGTAAACAAATCAATACAAATTTCCCAGTTTAATGTCTTTTCCACATCAAAATCATTTCCCTAGCATAGCAATTTCCATAAAAACTATAAAGTCAACCACATATGTAAATTTCTATTAGCTATAATAAAAAATTATAAAGCCAAGTGAAATTAATTCTATTAACATATTTTATTTAATCCACATCCAAAATACTATCATTTTAGAATGTCAACATTAAAATTATTATTGTGAACTAAAAGGCTCTAGTTAGATGATCTTAAGAAATAATATATATATTTATATACATATAATTTAGGAGTGTATAGGCTTCTGTAGGAACTGATTTCTCCAATATTGTATAAAAATAATGATTTAGCCCTTTGTACTTCATGTAAAACAATTGAGCCCTCTGCATTTGCATTTCTCTGCATGGTCTGCATGCTCTGGGGTTTGTGAGTTGAGCAGAGCAGGTAAAAGGCAGGGTGTGTACGTCTGCAGTCTGTGCCACAGGCATGATCCTTTGTTAGCCAAAACAGAGCATAAGAATTCATGAATGCCCTCCACTCCATTCTTAGCTAATGTTCCATTTGTATATAATGTTATAGATGCCATTGTAAATTACCCTTAAATTAAGGATTGCAATCTCTCAATAACAGGGTCAAGTTAATAACTCGAGTTTAAAAGGAAGACATCAGCCTTCCTAATGTTGAAGCAAATACTGTCCAAATGAGTAGACCACTATGGCTTTAAGTCTTCGTTAATATAGTAAAATTATTAGCACCTTGTTACCCAGAGAATATCTAACACAGGCATGCAATTGCTTTTTTATGATTATTACAATAGTGATTTATTCTCTTTTAACTCCTAACCATTCTCTTTAGAGAGTACTTTCCTCTAATGTGTATAGAGAAGCCTTAGGCTCATGACAATAATATTTACTACTCTCAATATTAGGATATTCTCCATTTTGTACCCATTTACAACATTCATAAAACATCTGCCAAATTGCTGAAATCAGCTTTGAGAAAGTAAACTGATGGTGCCCTGTTTAACAAGGAGGTTTTAGAGTCTAGGATTGGGTAGGCTGTAATTACTCCACTTCTCACACTGTAATCTTCATCTCTAGCATTGGGACACATGGTGAGTTGAGAAATGAAATGCTGATGCCTATACAATGTCTCCTGTGAACGAAGCGATTGTGCTAAACGTAAGCCAGGCACAGTCGCTTCAGAAGCAGAATTGAAAAACGTTTCAAAGAGGACTTCTGAAGTTAAAAACTTCCCAACCCATGATCGTCGTTTTAACGGTGAAGTAATGTGGCAGTAATGATAGCCTCTATTTCCGTTTTTGTACCCTAACAACATTTGCTAGTGGTGGTCATATTCCCAAGTTGTGAAATTAGAAATCAAGGGTTTAAGTAAATAGCTAACTTGCCTAAACTCACAGAGAACCAAACGTAGAAACATGCTCTGACAAATAGTCCATAGTCTAGAATATCATGCTGTAGCCAATCGGATTAGGGATAATTTAACATAGCAAGAAACCAGTCAGCTGCGTTGAGTCAATCCCTAAGGATTCCATTAAAATCAGATGAATCAGAGCAATATGGCTGCTAATCTTGTGCTCATCCAAATTGTATGTGGATAGCTTGAGTTTGCAGATTCAAGCTGAGAAAAACCTAAACACAGTTTCTCAGATATTTAACACACAGGCTGATTGGCACATTTCAAAATGGGCTTCAGTTAGATTAGCCGAACCAATTTTAGCAAGAGCTTCCTGATCCCTTTTAGATATACATTTAGAGAAGTCTTCAGTACTTTTTCAAGAGTTTTTTTTTTTTTGCTTTTGATGACTCAATAGGAAGGTCGTTGTAAAGAATTTACAAAGATTCTGTATGTTTATTCAGTGTGTTTGATTTGCGCCTGAGTCCATCAAAGGTGAAGCACAACTCCACAGTGTTTTGCTTTGGTTGAATACTTGTTACTCATGCATTTTGGCATAGACTTCATCAAGTCTCTTTGGATTAATCTTCTCTCAGTGAACAACTGTAAATCATGGCACTATAATCATTAAAAAAGATTTTTTTCCTGGTTGAGATGAATATCTATTTGAAGATGCAGCAGTGCGCATTGGAAAGCATTTTTATCAGCAAGGATAATGGAAGATTTCTTTATAAATCACTGCATGGGAGACAAGCAGTCAGAGTTTAGCTTTACAAAGAATAGGAGGAATTGAAGCAGCACTTAGCAAAGTGTGCCTAAGGCACAGGGGATACTTGAAAAAATTTAAGTATATATCATTTAATCATTAAGTACCCAATTCTGGTAAATTTACTCATGCAAAATTTCTATTGATTTCAAACTGTCTGAAGTAGTGCATAGAATTAAATTTTACCTAGGTCTGCAAGTGCATTTCATGACCACTCAGAAATTGGTACTACTGATGAAATAGAAGACAAACGTAGCAATTTTTAGGCAAGACACATGCAAATCTCACAATGGAAAATCTGAAAGTGTCTTTGGAGTAAAATGTGCTACATGATATTTCATTTTACAAATATTATATTAATAGTAATTTGTTTTAAGGAAAAGGCACTTGTATGTTAATTTTAGTGAAGAATGATCATGTTTTCAATTTTTCAAACAGTCTTTGTTTCAATGTTGTATTTGTTGTCTTGGTTTTCACATCTAGAATTTGTCATCATTGGAATGTGAAAGAGAGAACAACAATTTGGGGAGAAAAATAGCATTTTCTTGATTACCTGTTTTGCACTAAGTTTACAATAAATATTTTTATGCAATTATTATTTCAGTGTAGCTGATGAATGATCTGATACCCATCTAAATAAACACCTGTAAAAGTTCTCAATTATAAAGTGTGGCAGAGCCAGGATTTACCTAGAACCAGTGTTCTGGTTAACAGGCACTGCAAAAGAGCACTGAAGCTGAATTTCTGGAGCTACAGCTTTATTTTTGTCCCACCCAACTCAAACCAGCATTTACTGGGTAAAATTTTGTGTGAAGTGCTATGGTCGTGTAGTTTACAATTAAGTAGGTGATCAGATAATTATATAAATAACTTATGCATGTACATGTAATATGCAAGGGAACACTTCCTTTCCCTCCTCCTCAAGTTTGGATTAGGTGTACTTTCTATATGCCCCACACAGCATCTATACAAATTAGGATAGTTTAGGTTATGCTACAGTAACAACCCCCAGATTCCAGAGATTTAAAATATTACAAGTTTATTTCTTGCTCCTGCTACATACCTATCACAGGTCTGATGAGAACCCTGTTCTAATATTGACTTCACTGCAGGACCTGGGTTTCCAGATCAGCCACCCTTGGGAATGATGTCAGTTACTGTGGAAAGGAAAAAGAGAAAAGAACATGGTAAATTGCATCCTGGCTTTTAAAGGTTGTAACCAGAAATGATCCATGGTGCCTCCACTCCATATCATTGGTCAGAAAGCCACAAACTAACCTTAATGGGGCAGGATATATAGTCTGTCATGTGCTTGGAAGGAAAGACAGAAGTATTTTTGACAACACTGACCACCATAGCACTCTTGTCTTTCCTCTGGTATAGGACTGGTCACCGTTTATAGAAATTGTTTTTTTGGTTTTTTTTTTTAACGGAAATTCCATGATAGTCACAATCTTTACTGTGTCTCCCACACCTGTCACAGGGCTTGACATATTCATTATTTCTTGAATGAGTGGAATTTTCTGTTCTATTTGCAAATTCACAATAATTAGCATCTTTGAGTCTATGGTCAGCTAAGCAATTTAGAACATCCTCCAGTTTCTGCCTTAAAATCTCAAGACATACACAAAAAATAACACTTGGGAAATTCCCACATACCTCTGCCACAATTCAGGAAAAAAAAAGTCAAATAAAATTCTGATGCTGTATAGAGCCTGAGTTTAACCTCAGAAATGACTGGAAAATCTCCACCCATCTTTCATGAAATGATGGCTTATTTTTCCTGCTCGTCTAACCGTGCTACACCGATCACATATAAACAGACTCATCCAAGGGACATTATCATCAATTACAGAGCGCTCTAACAACATTCTGTCTCAGAAAGCTTCATAGCTTTCTCAAATATGATTTCTTTCCCCTTTTCGTCTTGAGATGAAACACAGATTGGTACAGCCCATATCAACACTGTTACTTGGCATAAAACCGTGTGCTGTCTCACCCTTATCCTGCAAAAGAATCCCATTATTGTGTGAATTTTGGAATTGAGTTTATCATTTTTCAAACCTCAGTTCCTAAAGGTAGTATTTGGGGCAGATTTTAGTACTACACAACCTCTTCCATATTTTTAAAACTTTTAAAAATTGGTACATTTACCTGAGGTAAAGTTAAACATGCTAATGAAAAGGTCAAGTTCTTTTGCTTTAAACTAGAATTATATTACTGACCCTCACAGATCTAGTTATTTCTCTTCTCATTAGAAGTTGTGATTAAGTAAACTTTTTTAAAAGATTAACTCTTATAGATTTCAGATTGTTTGGAAAACAAATGTTTTTAAAAAATTGGGATTGGTGAGAGCTGTATATATGATAGATAATACTACACAAAGGCAACTGCTGATTTATTTGTATGGATAAGAATGCTTTGTAGGTAAGAGATGGAATGCTCTAGGATGCTGGCCCGATTTAAAGCTTTTTCTCAGACACTGTCTCCTGCTAGCCATCTTTGTGGAGTGAGCAATGAGCTAGCAATCCAATTTTTTTGAGCATAGATTATTGAGGAGGGAGTGGAAGAAAGAGAGAGAGAGAGAGAGAGAAGGTGGAGGAAAACAAGAAGAGAGAATGACCTTATTAGAATAACCTCCTATAAACAATGAACTCTTACAGCATTTAAGCAGAACCAATGTGCACTATACTTTTTAGGAAACACATCTTGTAGACAGCTGTTTGTGGACTGGACTTTTTTTCTCAACATTTAGCATGTCCTTATGGCAGTAATCTTGTCACTCATGCAGTACTGAGATTTGTTATAACAGATCCTTCTTTAGACATTTTAAGGCCTCTAAGAAGAAAAACAAAAAGGAAAAGGAAATGAAAATACAAAAACCAAAAGCATTAACACATTCCGCACTTCCCCCTAAAGAATTGGCTTTGCTTGGCTTAAAATGAATATGGCATCATATTCTTAGTTCTGCTAGCAATAGCTATGGGTCTTCCAATTCCTTATGAAATTTGGCTTTTTTATTAGTATTGTTTTATAAACATTTGATCACTTAAAATAGGCAATAACACTAGTAATAGCTAACATTTGGAGTACTTACAATTGCAAGATACTGTGATCCCTAAACTTTCATTTGGGAAACTGAGGCTCAGTCACATTGAGGATGTACAGTTAGTAAAAGCTGAGCCTGGATTGGAAACCAGACAGTCTTACCCAAAGCCCCCAAGCAACTATGGTTCCCAGGATATTTGACCATGTATGGTTCTGAGGGTTTTTAGAGAATGCTAGGGCTCAAACTTTGATGGAATGTTTTTATTTTGCATATTTTAACCCTTTATACATTCCTTTAAGGAGAGTAACACATGTATTTTATATTCTCAAGAGTAACCTTCTGACTTTCAGTTTTGTTTCTACATGAAATACAGGCTGTTCACAAATTCCTCACAAATATGAATCCTGATTTTCAAGATAACACAAGCTCAGTCAGTGTTAATAGAAACATATTTGTGTTTCTATATTTAATTCATCTTTGAAGTAACTATAATATTGCCTCATTAAATTCTCACATAGGAGCACAAGTTGAAAAAATATTTAATTCAGAGCACATTGCATTTGGAGAGCAGCTCCAATGAATACACTCACCAAACCAGTCATACCCTATTCTTTGCAACTGACCTGTTTAAGGCTTACGTCTTTTTTTGTTTTTGTTTTGTTTTGTTTTTCAATCTTGATCAAATTTTCATTCTATAATGCTGGTAATATGGATCAAATATGAGGATTAGTAATTATTAGGAAATATTTAAAACTATTGTTTTCACCTTTCTTGAAGTGGAACATAAAGTGAAGGTTAATTGCATGACTAACTGGTCTGACGACCCAAAGGAAATACCAAACAATTCTTCCTTCACTTTGCAACTTTAAATGCAAGGCCAAGGCCTTCATAACTCATTAAGTCTAAGTAACTGGCAGTTTAGTTTACAAGTCACTGAGAATAAAGTTGAATGTTCTCCATAGTACCCGAGATATATTATGCATCACTGGGTTACTTGAAAAACAAATTAATATTTAAGTATTGGTCCTTGAATACTCTTTTTATATGAAGAAATTTCTTATTCTTTAAAGAAAATATTTAATATGATCACTTGCCAGCATCTCATCTTAAAGTTGGAGAACAAGAAAATAAAATGAGTCCTTGGCTTTTATCTGTTCACAGAGCATGTTTTAAGCATCTGCGGTGGTGGTGTTTACCACAGTGGTCAAGAACGTGGGCTCTGGAGTAACAGAGACCAAGTAAGACATCACCACTGTGAGACATTAGCTCCATGGGGCACACTGCCTGCGTCTCAGCCTCTCGACTCATAAAACGGGCCTAATATTGGGATCTAGTTGGGGTAGTTTTGAGAATTGAATGACAGAATGTACTGAAAACCCTTATCAGAGACTTGTAACAAAAGGAAAGTACTCAATAAAATGTAACCAATTATGTTAGTGTCCAGAACACATTGAATGCTTAACACAAAGGTGAGAAGTTATGCACCTCAGGAGCTTATGTTAAGATCTTTGTAGAAATAAGACACGCTCTTAAAACTTGGACAGTGGGAGTGAGAGATAGAGATAAAGATGGGGGTGGGGGAGAGAGAGAGAGAGAGAGATAGGAATAAAACACTGAATTCAGAGAAAGAACCAGTTCACATCTGAGTGAGACTACTGGAAAACCTTATGAAGGAGATTACTTTGAATGGAAACATGAACAAATGGATGCATTTGTATTTGTGGAGGTAAAGGTCTTATTACAAGCTGTTGAACTCGTTGGTTGGTTCTTGTCTTCTCGCGATCCAGGAGTGAAAGCAAGAGACAGTTTTGAAGCAGTAAGCAGCAAAGTTTATTAAAGTGAAAGTTCACTCTTAAATGGGTTAAGAGTGGACACATGTCCAAGTGGATTGTGGCCCTGGAGTTATTTGGGGTTTCTAATCAGCAGGCAATAGGACACTCCAAAAGGAATGAGCATACGTTCCAGTGGACAGTGGCATTGGAGTTTCTGTGTCATCTCTTTTTCTCTTGTCTGGTCTTTCCTCCTTCATGAAATTGTCTCTTTCCCT